>JANHFT010007144.1:15654-36783 GCA_032467955.1 Pseudoxenodon macrops | reverse complement strand
ACACACATTATAGAGAAGCTAACTTAGAACAGCAGATTGAAAATACCTGATGATGGTAAATGTGATTTTACCGAAACAGTGCTAATGGCACCTTTGATTCTACACGGGAAAGAACCCGAACAACAAAATACCTAAATATATAATATTTCTGGGTAATATTTCTTTTAATACACAGCGGGACTTGCCTACAAACCTTGACTCACAACCACAGTTGAGACCAAAATTTCTGTGGTTAAGCGAGGCAGTTATTAAGTGAATCACATTCAATTTTACAATATTTCTGGCATGTTATTAAGCAAATCACCAGAGTTGTTAAGTGAATCATGCAGTTATTAAATGAATCCAGCTTCCCCCATTGACTTTACTTATTGGAAGCAGACTAGGCAGGTTACAAATGGTGATCATGTGATCTCAGGATGCTGCAACTGGTTGCATACATGCCTGTTGCCAAGCACCTGAATTTCAATCATGTGACGGTGGGGATGCTGCAACATTTGTAAGTGCAAAGACCTGTTGTAAGTCACTTTTTTCAGTGCCATTGTAAGTTTGAATGGTCACTAAATGAATGATTGTAAGTTGAAGACTACCTGTATTGAGATACTGCCGAGTGTCAACGTTGAAGCCAACAAAAGGCAGAGCCTTATTGGTAGCAGCCCCAAAATAGGGCTGTTCTTTCCTCTTAACTTGCCCTTTGCCTTCCTTCTATTAAGGCATGTGTTCAAATACCTCCCTCTCCAACGTTTTCTAACTAACATGACAACTGGTTTACATATTTCCAGACAAATGGAAACATACTGATATATTTCTTAATAGGTTTCTCAAGGCATTCATTATATATTTATATCTTGTCTTTGTTTGTATGCTGCTTTGTAGAGCCATTGCTCTAAAAAAAAACAATGCATAATTTGTTATATTTAATAGGCTACATAAAAATATTTTTTAATCAGCAAAGCTAAAAATGAAATATAGCAATAATATATACTTAATAATTTCTCAGCTATATGTATCTGAGAAAATAATACATATTTTGCTGGTTAACAATTATGGTAGAACCTCCACTTCTGATGAGGTTTGCTCTGAGCATCAGCAGATTTCATTTTTCAAGTAAAAAACAGCTGTCTTTTGGTGAGGGAACAGTTCATGGTTCAAGGCAAGGATAAAAATTTGAACTGAATCCACCAACCCCACACTCTGCTCATTAAAACAGTTTCTATAAATTTCAAATGTCTCCAGACTCTGGCTCAAAAATGCATATAAATAGTACAGGGGAAAGAAAAGGGAGAGAGAGAGTGTGCGCATAAATCATTTAAATGCCCATTTAAAAGTCATATGAAAGATATTTCTGGCTGAACATACACAAAACTGAAAGACCAGAAACAGAGCAATCCTTCCTTCCCCCTTACTTTAAGGAAGCTCACGTGGAGAGACACCCCTTTGGATTTCCCAGCACTAGCCAAAATTTCAGCAAATCAATTCTACTTATACTGTACATTGCAAAGACATTTGCAGTGCAGAAAAATATACTGCATTAAAGTATCTGTAATGTAAAGATTTAGCGGGTTACTTCTACTTTGTACCATTTCTGCTATTGTGAAAGAAAGCTTTTTTTTTTTTTACTTACTTAGTCATTCTTTCTCACTGTATTACACAAATGGCAGTTCCTGCAAGTTGATTCTTCCTGGAAGCTATCTACTACCAAGGCATGATGTACAATGAGCACTTAGAAATGTGTTTTGCTGTGACTGGAACTAAGATGAAATAGCAACATTCTAAGAGATGAGTTTCATTTATGGAGGAGCCAAGTATCCCATTATTCTAGAACAATGGGTGATTGCAAAGAGAAAGCAATGTCCTACAGTGTGATTTATTCCTTTCCAGTTGCAGTAGAACATTTCTGACAGACCAAGCAAAACAGCCCCGTTTGCCAAAGTAAGTCTGGGTAAAGGTTAACACTGTTCTGCTGGATTAGTTGTATCACAGTAATACTTCTGCAGCACCAAGATTTCAGAATACTTCATAGGCACCATCATCCTTTTAGTAACATCTCTGAGGCATAAAGAATGCCTCCAAAGTCAACGTTCCATATCAGAAAGCCTGGCAGAGCAAATTTATCCTAATGAGACAATGTATGTTTGAGCAGACATCTCCATCTCCAACCCTGCAAAGCCTTTACAGTACTATATTTTTCAGAAGAAGTTATAACAGGTAACTTCAGCTGATCTTAAGAAAAACTAAATATGGGAGGACTTGGTTATTATTTGGATAGAGATTTATAGAGACTCTCAAGACTTTAGCCTAGATTGAGAATTCCAAGTGTGTCCAAGTAGTCATCAGTAGAACTCCCCTTCAAGGAAATGTGGCTACTTTAGATACATTACCACCACACATGAGATTTATAAACCCAACTTAAATAAAGAAGAATCCCGGCTCAGGAATTGCCCTTCTAGAAGACAGGGCTTTGTTTCCAGAGTTTTCATTTTGTTTACTGAAGAAATACACAGGGCCAGATATCTGCCTCAGAGAAGAGAATCATTGCATATACTTGGCAAAAAATTTAATTAAGTTCAATATCTAATCAGAATGCATATTGAAAGCCCAGTAGAGAAGACAGGAAAGGTTTAGTTGCAGTTTAAATAAAATATATCATGATCTTTACTAAGGAAAACAGGCCAAACTAGAATTAACCAGGACCTTAATCCTTGTTTTTACTGGGCAATTCCATGAGACTCCACAACAAAACTTGCTTCTACTTTCTACCAACCTGCTGATGGCAAGTAAGTGGAGTATATTCCAGGAAAGGAAACTCTGAACAAACAGCATCTTGGATGATCTGATGTTCACTACTAATTGCTCCAAAGTCAGTCTGGCAGCACTAGATAGCACACATTTGTCCATATATAGGCTGAGATTGGGCCCAACTCAACAGCACTTACAGTAACTAAATATAGATTTTTAGACAACTGGAACAAGGCTCTAGGTAGATTTTCTTCTCCCCTCTGAGTTACATGTGACAACAAGACCAAATTTTGTGAAAACTAACTTCACATATGCAATGAACTGAGCAAACTGTAGTATCACTGAAATGAGAGGAACATGGTTGAAAGTAGGGACTGCTTTTCCCAGGGCCAGCCAGCAAAGGGAGATTCCATGCATGCAATTATCACAAAGAACGTGATCACAAAAGATTGGCAACTGAAGTATACAACAGATATCCCCCTTTTCTCTACATCATCATTCTAACACAGTAATGTCTAACCTTTTTGCCATCGCATGCCAAAAGCGGGGGGAATGCGGGGGGTAGCACCCACACATGGCCACACCCATAATGCAATGCCCTCCCCACGCGCATGCATGCAGAAAACCATACACACACACACAGCCCTCCCCACACACATGGACGCAGGCCTCACTCTGGTTGGCCCGTTGGCCCATGTTTCTCCCTCCCGAGGGCAAAAACGGCCTCCTCCCACCCTCTGGAAGGCAAAAATCAGTTGGTCAGTGCGCACATGCTCGCTGGAGCTGACATAGGGCAATTCCTTGTGTGCCCTCAGATATGGCTCTGCGTGCCACCTGTGCCACTCATGCCATAGGTTCGGCATCATGGTTCTAACAGAAACATTTTGTGCACTAGAACTTTTCATCAGTTGGATGTTTCTTTTCTTTTTTCCATATACAGGGCCCCCATGTGGTCTTCTTTTCATCACCACCACCACTGATAGCCAATCCAACCCCAATTCAAGGTAACACAACAGCCAAGTTGTTGGATTTAACTTGCATTCACAAATACTGGTCAGGGCAAAAGAGTTTTCCCACTCATTTATTTATTTATTTGCTTATTTGTTTATATAGCTGCCTAGTCGCTCACAGCAACTCTAGGTGGCTTACAAACAATAAAAACTCAATGTAAAAAAATAATAATTTGGGAATCACAGAGACAGATCACAGTACAATTACATATTATTGCTGTCAAGATGGTTTCAGTAAATAGGAGCATTAAGAATGTTTACCAATGGGGAGGGGGAATCTAAATATGAGAGAAAACACATTCTTCTTTCCAGAAATGACAAAAACATGTAACTCCCATGATTCTTTTAAAAAGGCAACTGCAGTTATACTCATACTTCAGTGCTAACCAGATCTTCTTTTCAACATGGTCTCCATAATCTGAAGAGCAAAAGAAAAATCAGTGTGTGCTAGATGATTTGCCAGATCCAAATCCAACAGTTTTTTCATACATACAAGATTTTTTTAGATGTATCTGCTTCTCCCCATAAGGTAGAAAGTATATTCAATTTTTCTGGGTTTTGCCGTGTATACATATTACAGAGACACATACTGTAACTAGCTTTGCATCTTCTTTATATTCATACAGGGCAAACTAGATAAAACATACAATATAAACAATTAGGTGGCTTCAAGGAACACTATAGACAATTGTAATACCCAATGAGATCTCAAACCATGAAAAACTGCATCTATCTCACTCACTAACCCAGGACAACTTTATTCAAAAATGTTAAAGTCCTTAATTACAGTTGCTAAATTCAGCAACTATTAAGGAAGTGTCTGCAGTAAGCAAATGTATAGTTAACAAATCTGAATGTATTGTCTTGTTTCATTTAATTTATTCTGTTTTTACACAGCCAAGTGAGGGGGAGAAGTCCACTATGGATGCTGTTTGCTGCCAGAACACATGCTTTGCAAGCAAAAAACCTGAAGGTCAGAACCAATGCCTGGGATCACCAGTTTAAAAAGATCAGAGGTGACAAGGGACTGCCCCTGCCTGGAATGACTAGGCTGAATTTTTGCTGCATTATTGTTTGCCTCTCAACAAGTTACCTTCCTATATGTCTTGTGAAATTTTCTTCTAAGAGCTCTTAGTAAACTTTTACCAAAACACACCATGATAGTCAAGTCATCTCCAAGAGCTTCTCCAAGATCTGCAGAGTATAAGCAATGTGTGCAAAGGAAAGTAATTTCTATTTGAACAATGCCCAGTATCCATGAGAAGGGGACAGCATTTTGACTGAAAAATATATGTGAAAGCCATGCTTGTTTATTAAAGCAGACAGACAGCATAACTATATATGCTGTATTCTAAACATATATAGGTTCAATAAATAGCATTCTAAGCCAAACTCGTGGGGTTCATAAGATCTGCCCTGAGTCCAGATGGTAAAGATATGTAAATGGACAAGATATAAATTATTTCTTCCACCTCTCAAGCCATTGCAAGCAATAACCTCAGATTCCAGTCATCATTTCTAGTCATTTCCAGCTTTTGCTTAGGTATATTCTAAGCCTGAATCTTAATTTTTCCAGTCATGAAGGTCATAGCCAAGCTGTGTGGTAAGCTTAAAGTAATGTAACAAACAGTTGGGGGGGGGAGTAAGCCCCTCCAGTCTATTAACTATTTTTCCACACAGTTTCATTTTAAATCCTAGTAGTCTCTCCATCCAAATAACATCTGGGATGAATATTCCAGTCAGAGATAACTCCCCTCCCTGCCTCACTTATATCCCTGTTGTAAAACTGCACTGAAATTCTGCACAATACTATAACGTTAACACTGAGCTCTTTTCCAGCTACCCAGAGGTGATATGTGGAGGCAGAATTATTTGTCTTGGACTATCAAATGTATATCTATGGGGAGATTTGTCTATATGGTAGAGGTAGTCCTCAATGTGCGACCACATTTTTGATCCCAAAATGTCCATTGCTAAGCAAGACAGTTGTTGAGTTTTGCTCCATTTTATAACCTTTCTTGCCACAGTTGTTAAGTGAATCACTGCAGTTGTTAAGTTAGTAACACAGTTGTTAAGTGAATCGGGCTTTCCCATTGACTTAGCTTGTGAGAGGGTCACAAAAAGTGATCACATGACCCGGGGACACTGCAACCATCATAAATACATGCCAGTCTTCTGAATGGATATGCAGCAATGGTCATAAGTGTGAAAAATGTCCCAAGTCACTTTTTTCTGTGCCATTGTAATTTCAAACAGTCACTAAATGAATGGTTGTAAGGCAAGGACTACCTGCATTTTATTGATGAGTTTTCAAGCAGGGGAAGGGGAGAACAACAGACACTTTGGCTATCACCAAAACAGCTTAAAATGGCACATATATCGAGTGTTACCTTGCTCACTTTAATATTAAGAATGCTTTACTCCAAAAGGATTTCTAGCCCCGTGTAGTTTCATTTCTAGGAGCCTCTAAAGTTTTAATCAAGCATTTCTAGCCATATACCTATTAACACCAAAAACAAAGGATGCGGACATGCTAAAATACTGCTTGCCATATTTCTTTGGCCTAAGAGTCTTTTCTCCAAAAACCCTGAGCTGTGTAGGAACTTCCTTGTAACTTTCCATGCAGCGAATTCTCAGAAGGACTTAACAACTTCCTCTTCCTACAGCACCAGGGAAGGAAGCCGACAAGGAGAATGAATGGCAGCAAGTGCTTATTTAGCAACTGACATGAGTTACTGCTGCAGTAAGTACAGTAGGTTTTTCTGTTTATGACACTTGCCAACTACATGCAACTTTTCCTGTTCTGAATTCATCAGTCACAAAACCATAGACTAAGATAAAGGCAGGAAAGAAAGCTACTAAAGCAACACCATGTTACTATATTAGTTTTCTACAGCTGTCGCTCACACCAAAATACATGCAGGGACATCAAAAAGTCTTCCACTGAAAGCAATGAGACCTATTTCCACATAATATTACCAATGGAAGTGAAGGACCATGAGATCCCACTGAATTCAGTGGGAGATGCTTAAGTAACTTTATCCTGTAATTAAAATGCCCAACTTGGTCTAAAAGTACGCCATTAGTGCTTTCGTAATGCTGTTCCTTGGAAGACTCAGGGCATCTCGGCATGTGAGTAATATTAGTTATTGTATTGCATCTATGCAAATATGGGTTTCCTGGTAGGTTGTTCTTGTGATAAAGAATATTATGCTATTCTATCTTAAGGATTTCATCTGAGCGAGAAGTTCCAAATTGCTGAAGTCATCAATGTAAGTGGTCTGTTCAACAGAGCTGTATCTTTACCTTGTTTAGGAATTCAGAGGAGAAGCGGACAGAATGGGGGGTGGGGAAATGGGAAAGAATTGTGCTTCGAACAAAAAATGTATCTGGAATCCATTGCCAATGCTACTTACTCAGCCTCTCGAGCAGATTTCTCAAATGTTGCTGTGATCGGACAAAGGGGAAGGGGAAGCAAGCTGAGCCTTCTTGCTCTTCTTTCATTTGCAATGTCTCCCAGATGTTTTGCTAATATTTTGATAGATGGCATTTCAATAAAACTGAACACATTTTTTTTTAAATGAGTGGGGTCTAACATTTCTGGGGCTATTCTGCTGCTCCCCAAAGCTAGCAAACCCATTTTTAGATGCAAATATTGACTCTATGATAGTGTTTCCTCAATGAAATTATAATATCTGAAACTTAATTGTCTTTATAATCATAAGTGTTATTTCCAGAAATCACAATGTCTGGAGTAGGGTGAAAAAGCAAAACATGTGCTCTGAAAAATTAATTTAATGTAAGTGAATTCATGCTCATTGTTTCAAGACACTTTCCCTTCGCTCTCTCTCCCTTGTCCCATTTAAGCAGAGTTTGACTAAGGTTTATATCCTTATACTTGGAACAAGGCTCTATGGGTTGAGATGCAATTGGAATCTCTTCTGAGGAGACACATATACATTCGGTATATTGGGGATAATTTTTATTCATTTGCTTTTAAGATTTATAAGCCACCTTAAAGCAGCAGCCTTAAGAAACACAAGGTGGCCTACAAAGATACAAGAAAAATATCCATTAAAACAATTTAAGTTTCAGCCACCTCACCAGGAGGCTTTAAGGGCACGATGTTTCTATTCAGCTCCTCCCCCAACACACACAATAGGAAGATAAAACTGGTTATCTTATAGGGACTATTTAAAAAAAATATAGGGACATGTGAACAGAATGCTCTACACACTGACTACATAAATGACAAGTTTCTTGAACGTGACTTGTTCACATGGCAACCAAGATTTAACACACACACCCCAAAAAAGCCCCCAAAAGCTAAAATTGGTATTTAAAAAATCCTTCCCACTTTGATTTCCAGGCAGAATGCTTTTTATATTGAAAAAAAAATAGAAGCAGTTTTTCTATAGTAGAATAATCTCCCAAAATATAGCAGACAAAATCAGTGTTAGGCTTGCTGGATGTGCCAAAAGATTATCTTGCCTAGAAGGGTCTAGATTGTTATTAATATGCAACTGATGCAACAGCAAGACCACTGCTGGGAAGCAACTGGAAGAATTGTTAAAGCAAGAATTATTTGCCACTCCAACTTGATCAGCTGCCGAAAGGAGAACCATAAAGCAAACCAGATGTGACTCTTTAACCAATGTGTGTAACAAGCAAGCCAAACACAGACTTCTGCTTTTCACAACCAAGAGGACGTGAAGTGCTTCCACCGTGTATTTTTCTTTTTTTTAAAAATACATTCAAAAAGACACCTGGAGCTAAATATTATACATTAAATTTTAGTGTTTAGCCATTCCAGAGCAGTAAGATCCAAGGCACCCCAATGCCCCTTTCCAGAACTGAGGAGTTAATAATGTTTGGACCACAAGAGAATAAAATATAGGGTGAAGCAAGATAATGACTTGCTGTATCAGTCATGGAAGTTACATGACTACCACATGGTGCATGTCCCTTGTCTTGTTAACTCCACAGGCCAGGGTTCTTCTGCCCCCTCACACTCCCTCTCCCTCTCCCTCTCCCTCTCTGAAGACAGGAGTTTTCAGAATACCAAGAAATCGTTAATCAAGCCCAGCCATAACTCACACTACTACCTTAGGTGTCATCTTGTCCCTAACAAGGAGTCTCTTGGAAGGGCTGCCCTCTCCAGCTACATTTCATTTTTCCAGCTGATAGTTACACCGCTAAGCATTCCCTTTCCTCATCTCAATAGTTGGGCTAATGAAAGGTTTGATCAAAGTCTCTCTAGATTCCCATTTCTCCTGACAGTATTGTCTACCAGCATAGTTTTAAACCTCATTACCCAATTTCCGTTTTTTTTTGGTAATATTTCTTAACTCTTCTAGTGTCTAAGTTCTCTCTGTTGGATGTGCAGAAATAAGCTTGGATGGCATTGTTCTAAGCCAGTATCGCTCATGCAAGTTTTAAAAATAAATAAATAAAAATAAGTAGAAACTCAAGATTGTTAATACAGCATGTTCCTACAGACTACTTTCAGTAAAAAAAACTGGCTTATACATATGCGCCACTTACTTTGTAAAAGAGGGAAAACACATTATTCCATTTTTATCAGTTGTCAGTTGTCAACACCAGTTAAAAGTGATTGCTCCTTAGTCACAAAGAAAAAGGGGGGAGGGAAATACTTTATTCCTTTTTAAAACGAACTCAAAATATAATGCTAAAAGAGCTCCAAATAACTTCCGCCAGACCTCAGGATGTTCCCTGATTTATTATTATTCTTTTGATCTCGGATTTAATGCAAGCAGCTTTCAACTACATGGCTTTGTTAATGAAACTGTAACAGTGTAGCTTATTTTAAAAGAAAGGGGAAACCAAGATGAGAGAAATTGAGAAATAAAAGCAAAAAAGAGAGGCTTTGATTCATCAACGCCCGCATTTAAGAGATTTACAGGAGTAAGGTAAATGGTTCACCTGCTGCCAGTTCTCCTCCAAGGATGGCAAAGCTGAGAAGTACCCGGTGTCGTGGACAAGCTGCAGTTCCTGGAATATACTATAACTAGCCAACACATCCATGTTGTTGTTGCTGTTGCTGTTGCTGCTGTTGCTGCTGAGCAAAAAAACAAACCACAACCTTTTCCTTTTAGATTTGTGTTTGAAATTTCGTGACGGGGTTTTAGTTCTGTTCATTAAAAAGGAGGGGGGGAAAGAGTCTTAGGCGTAATCAATCCAGATGTCCTTTTTCTCTCGTTTTGCTTTTGTTTGAGAGAGAGAGACCAGAGAATATTTGTAGTCACACTTTCAAAGATAGGGGGAAAAAATCAAGGCAGGAACAAGAGTGGAGGAAAAAGGAAAAAGCCCCATCAACAACCCAATAAGAAAGGAAAAATGCACCCAAACATGTACAAGGCGAGCCGTCAGCCAGGCAACCAAGAGGGGGGAACTTCTCCACTTGTAGTAAAAAGCAATTGCCTTCAAGGGCTCTGTTGCTGACTCCAGCGCTTGGACCAGAGAAGGGGAGGGGGGGAATGCAAACTCACTGACACGAGACTGCCATCTATTTCTGCATTGCTGCTCGCTGCTGAATGCAATCTTTGCTCTTTATTGTGGGGGGGTTGCATTTTCTCCCTTGTGCGCGCTCCCCGGGCGCGCTCCCACTCACTCCCCCCCCTTTCCCCGTCCCTTCTCCGCGCAGTCGTGGGCTCTTCAGAGGAAACCGTCCATTAAGGCAGCGCGTGACCATGTAAGGTAAACAGGGGGAGGGAAGAAAGGGCCGCTCATGAAGTCACTGAGGACCAATCGCCGCCTTCCTGGAGGAAGAGGGGACGGGCCAGAGCACGGAAGAGCCGGAGGGATTGGAGGAGGGTTTCATCCGACTGCCGCCTTATAAGGCAGTGTAAGGGGAGCTATTTTTAGAGAACTATATAAGCGGGCAGGGCTCGGTGCTGTGCGCCGAGGCTTGGGAGAGGGCTAGATGGCGCGGTAGCCGAGCTCTGGTACATGCAAATTTCCAGGGGATGTCTTTGCAGTGCAGCCAGCCAGCCAGCCAGCCTGTCTTTTGCATGACAAGGAGAATAAACGGCCGCAAGCTGGAGAATAGGGATACACCAGGAGACCTGGCCCGCAAGGAGGGCTGCGGACTTAGGGACGGACAGGGATGACGATGAGCGACTAGGTCGCTTTTCTTCCTTAGTTGGCTCTCTCATTTCACTGTCAAATGCAGGTCCTCCTTTGAATCCGTAGATAGAGCTGTACAGCTGAAAAGGCAGCGGGAAGATCACGCAGCATACGGGGGAGATGGGCGGCGGGGGGAGGGAGAAACACCAGCGAGTCCGTGAAAGAAGTTACGCATCCCCGCGGCTTGGCGTTCTTGCTGGCTTCACTGGCTACAAACTAGCAATCTAGCGGGAAGTGCGCGGTAGTGCCCGTTACGTGGGATGAAGATTCACTGAACTCGTCCGGACTTCCTTCTAAGTAAAAGTCTGCCCAGGAACGGAGCCGCATCCCTCTGCTGTGTGGTTGACCTTGTAGCGCCAAGTAACGCGGCTCGGAATTCGGACGCGCTTCCTTGTAGCAGAGAAGCGTAGGCGGACTGTTGCAGAGCAAGCTTGGCTCCCAGAAAGAAAATAACGGGAAATGCTAAAGTATAGCGAAGATTTCAAGTAAGAATTAGGTGCAAGAATGTTGTGCTTGGAATACTGGACAGCCCAGCGATGGATGGGAGAGGAGCGAAAAGGAGAACAAAACCTCGGGAACATAAAAAATAAAATCCTGATTAAGGTGTTTGAAAATGTTGCAATATAGCGCCTGAATTTGCTATCATTTAAAAAAAAATAAAACTACTGGCCTCTTTGTGTATTTCATTTTACATAAACATCTTAACAGTTTTTCCATAAATGGTTAGCCTGGATGACATTGACTTTCCCAAAGTTTTCCTGGAAGGGGGCGGGAGGGAAGTGCGCTTTTGCCCAATGAATACAGAGAGATTTAAGTAATGCCGTAATTACTTCTCCATACTTTACAATATTACCGTTTTGCGCACACAATCTCCTTTCCAATTTTAAAAAACGTAACGTTTAGTAAAGACTTTCACTGAAAAGTTTTGCTTACCATTCCAAGTGCCTTTGTCAACTGTCTTTGTAATGCTTCGGCTGGGTTTACATACATTCGGCTGGAAGAAGCTGTCTAGTTTTGTGGTTCAGTGAATTGTGCAAGCTCAGCCGGTGTGGTTTATGGTTCAGTGTGTTATGCAAACTCAGGCAATTTGATTAATTCAGTAAGCCATGGTTCAGTAACCATAAGTTAGAGTGAGGTGTGAACACACTTTCAAAAGACCGTATTCCTGCCATTATCTGTTTCAAAAAGCGGTTCTCCATAAAATGTGGGGTGTACTTGTCAAAATGGTGATCAACTGATCAACCTCATAACCACTGGAGGGGAGCAAAGGATTCATTCCTCCTGGCTACAGCATAGAGGTGATCCTGCCAGATCACACAATAGAAGCTGCTATAGACGTTTTGTTAGGTATTTCACTGGATTTACATGCTACTCCAGTTGAAGCTGATCTGCACTGACGTACACGCGAAACATAACAAATGCAGCTAAAAACATAATGCACAGTGAAGTAAAATAAATAACAATGTATACCAATATACAGTGCAAGGAATCATTCAACAGCCATCACCAAGCAAAGGAAAACTTCCACTACTAGGGAAACGGTTCGTACCATTTCAGTTCTGAAGTCCTTATAAAATAGCCAGTGCTAGAAACCAGGAGGGAGGGGTTAATATATGGACGTTCAGGGAGATAATGATTGAGGAGGCTTTCCTCCAGGATCTCTGAAGGTGGGAAACCCTGAGCAAAAGGACACGCAATGAGTCTACCCTAACTGGATGCTATAGAACAGGAAAATAATATTCAAGAGAAGTGGTCTTGCAGATAATTTTGGTTCTGAACCATGGGAGGCTTTAAAGATTTATCACCTACATCTTGAATTGCTCCAGGTCAGGTGCAGGCAACTCGCAAACAGCACAGCTCTCAATATGGTGGTGTTATCCAGATGAATTGGGAGGCACCCATAACTTCTTAAGCCACTGAATTCTGGAATAAATATGGTTGCCAAATAGTCTTCACTGGACATTGCAATAGTCCAATAAAGATGACTAAGTAGTAAGTGACTATTTGAAGAGGCTCTGATTCCAGAAGCAATTGTAACTACCAACTAGGTCAAGTAACTAAGGTCATTGACCGAGCAAGTACAAAGGTAGCCAGGGAAATTATTGAAGCCTGGGAAACGTGCCCCTTGACTGTCAACAGGAGTGCTGATTTATCATCAGCGTTTCAGGTACTTAGGAGCCAAGGACTTGGCAGCACAAAGAAACAACAGCCAATGACTTAATAGCCAGCCATCAACATCCCAATCAACCAATAAGAAGCCTCACGCAACCAGGCACCTGGGACCCATATATTTGCTTTCATTCATGAAAGTAACTACCAACCAGGTAAAACAAGGTTTTGGTGCGGGACTGAGACTTTTCAAAGATTCTAATTCTGACCAATAGACAATTTTTACTTGCAAAGATTTACTGTTTTTTTATATATCTTGGTTGTCATTTAGTCATCCTGAATTGTATAATTATGATGTACCTACTGGCATTAGTGCTGTTAAGGAGCTGGAGTAATTACTCTCCTGTCAAAACTTGTATTGATATTTCTGTATCATTTTTAATTTTTAACTACAAGCATCAACATGGTTTACAATAAGATAACAAAATACAGTTGAATAAAAGCAATCAGTTAAAAAAGCAGAATGATAAATTACACTGGGCACCTAGCAATACTGGCAACCAAGGTGTTCCCAGAAAACTCCCCACTGTGAATCTATTTTCAATAGGGACACAGTGAATACAACTACAAAGAATGTCCTTCTTTCCACTATTGCAAAGGGAATGTTAGCAAACTGGTGTGATAAGCAAAATATGTTCCACTGAATGTAAAGATGGAAAATGTCTTTACTAAAGACAACTGTTTACTAAAGACAACTGTTCCTTACATTGCCTATCCCTTTTTAGTGTTGTAAACAAACATGCATGTAATTTGATAGCTAATAGAACCAGTCTGGTCTTGTGTTTAAGGCATTGGACTCGAGCAGGAAACCTGAATTCTAGTCCCGCTTTAAGCACAAAAGCCAACAGGATGACTTTGAGACAGTCACACACTCACAGTCATTCCCTCCGCTCTAGGAAGAAGCCAATGATGAAAACACCTCTGAAAATACTGTGCAGAGAACTGACCATGTAGTTGCCATGACACTTGAAGGCACAACCTCCAAAAAAGGAGGGCAGCTAATATATCCCTTTGAGCATGTGAGTTATGTGCAGTAGGAGTATCCATGGCACATACTGTAGCTACCATACTTGGTGGCAGCTCACGAAGAAAGATTCTCATCCATACAATGCATTACTGTAGTTCAGTCTGATTATGAATCCATGGGTTGTCATGGTCTGGCGACCACTATCCAGAACAGATCAGAATTGTAGCAAAAGCTGTTAATTACTGCTTACAACTAGGGCCTGTATTAGCAACAATAACTACCAAGAACTGCCCAAATTAAGAATGAAGTGAAGTAATTGATAAATTGCTCAACGGTCAGACTTGGAAGCCACTTACTCACTGAATTTCAGTGTAAGCACTATATCTTAAGCACTGGAGTGTTTTTTTTAGTTACTGCATCTTGTATATACTGCTTCTTGTATACACTGTAAACTATATGTTTCTGAATGCTAAATAAAAGGGGCAAAGAGAAAACATTTTTGAATGCTGCACACCTTTTGTTAAACACATGTTTTGGATAAAGTAATATTTAACAAAGCAAATATAGTGTAGTAATAGAGTAAGTAAACCAGGGGTGGGTTCTAACTTACCTTGCTGCCGGTTTGCTGCCTCCCGCGCTGTGTGGGCGTGCTGCGTAGGTGCGCTGCGTGGGCAGTAGAAATAAAATTGAAAAATTGCCCCAAAAAAAGGCCAAAAACAAGATGGCGACACCTGCACAGTGCCAGAAACTTGGCTTCTGCGAATGTGCAGAAGAAGAAAAACCCAAAAAATGCAACAAATTTTTTTTCAAAAACATTTTAAAAAAAAGATGGTGGTGTCCATGGACCAGAACCAGCTTCGTGACGTCAACAGCGGCCTACTACCTACCTGATAGAACTGGTCCAAACCAGTAGAAACCCACCTCTGAAGTAAATACTGGCATATAATTCAAGGAAAAAGCAAAACTACTTAACCAAAAAGTTTTCAGAATATTGTGAAGTCTACAATCGTGTTTAGCATCTGGTCATGAGAAGAAAATCCAACAATTTCATCTCCTGAAGTGACAATTTTCTTCATATAAAACGTGCAATCTGATGATTTGTCTGGTATTTTGCCATCTTTTATGCCTTAAAGCAGGAGTGTCAAACTCGATTTCATTGAGGGCTGCATTGTGTTTGACCTCAGAGGGCCGGGGATGGATGTGGCCATGGTGGGCGTGACATGGGACTTGTGTTGGGGAGGGGGGCAGCTGTGGTGGCCAAGTGCTAAGGCAGAACTTCCGAAACCTTCCCTCACTCCCATCACAGTCTCCCTCCTTCCTTCCTCATTTTAATTTCTTCTTTCTCTCTTCGTTGCTCTCTACCCATCTTTTCTTCTTTTTCTTTTCTCTTTCCCTTTCTCATTTCCTGTCCCTTCTTGCATGCTCAAATGCAAAAGAGAAAACATTTATCCTTTTGTTTTTAGTTTTGATAGCCCTCTGTCAGCCAAAATGGTGCATGGAGGGGCTGCTGCCAGAGTGCTGCAAGAAGCTGTCCAGGCCGAATATGGGACATAGGGACTGCGTGTGCAGGGTTCCCCCCCCCCGTGCCCTGTTTTCTCTAGCAGAGGCACTATGGGCTAGTCCTGTGCTATTTTCAGGCCAGCCCCGCAGGCCAGATCTAAGCACCCTGTGGACCAGATGTGGCCCGCGGGCCTTGAGTTTGACACCCCTGCCCTGCCTTAAAGGACTGGAATATAGGTTAGAATCTGATCAGATTTTTAAAAGGAAGTAAGGGGTATAGAATTAAAGTAGAGGGGGGGGGAAATCTCCTTCAATAATTGATAGGTCACTACTTTTGAATTTGAAAATTGAAGGTAATAAAACAGTTCAAATAAGGTATTTTTGGCTTTGAGGTTTGGGCCGGACCACCCTTCTAAATCAATTTTTTGTATTGTTTTATCTCCAGAAATAGCCATGAAATACAGGTAGTCCTTGACTTATGACAATTGAGCCCAAAATGTATATTGCTTAAACAAGACATTTGTTAGGTGAGTTTTGCCCCATTTTACAACATTTCTTGCCACAGTCGTTAAATGAATCACTGTTAATCAATGTTAAGTTAGTCAAATGGTTGTTAAATGAATCTGGCTTCCTCATTGACTTTGCTTGTCAAAAGGTCGTAAAAGGTGATCGATCACATGACCCTGGGACAGTGCAACTGTAAAAAATAGGAGTCCATTTGCAAAGCATCTGAATTCATGGTCATGTTGCAAAGGTCATAAATGTGGAAAAGTTCTTCTTTCAGTGTCATTATAAATTTGAACAGTCACGAAATGAATTGTGGTAAGTCAAGGACTACCTGTAGTGCAGGAAACCCATCCTTCTGTGAAGCTTTGCCAGCCTACATCTCTCCATACAGGTTAGGTTTCAATTTCCATTAACACTGGGCAATTTAAAAGGGGATAAGTTGGCAAAGGATGATTTAGATATTTTTATAAATCAAAATAACATATAGTACTAAAATTGTGCATGAAAGCTCTTTAAGCAACTCAGACTGGGGCTGTGTATTTTCAGAGGATTTGCATATTCAAAAGCAACTTCTCTTGAAGTTTTGGAACAGCCAAGCCCCTATACTAAGCTCAAGTTCAAACAGAGTGACCATTTAATGCCAGGGCTTCTACCTGTATGGCAGAATACCTAAAGAGGTTCAGGGTAAAACAGCATGGGTTTTCATAATGATGCTTGGGAGATACAGATATTTCATATCCTTAGATTTTTGTATGAAATTTGCAAGAAGAGGAAATCAAATTAACTTGATAATTTGTCTTAAGACAAAACAAATGACAGAAGTGATTAAACAAATATTGCTTAAATTCAACAGAATAATTTTGCAAGCTCCTAGCTAAGACTATCCCCTGTTTTGTTACAGCAAAAAAATAGGAGAGGCAGGCTTTATAAATGATTGCCTTTAATTTGTTTCCTTATTCAACAGAGAGTAAGTGCAGCTCCTTGTATTTGAGTAGAAAACTAAAATCTCAATAAACACTATAATGCAATAAAGGCAGAATATCCTTTCCTGGAATCCCTCTTTTTTTTTTTGGCTCTTAAAGTCTAATTTCCTTGCGTATTTTGATTGCTTCCTCTTCGACTTCTCACCTCCTTGTCAAACTTCCCTCCCTTCCCTAAATGACATTCTTATTGAAGTATTTTATTTCTCTTAACACAGAGATATTTTTGTGAAATACAGCACACTTTTGTGTCAGGTACTTTAAAATACACTCATAAAGCTCTTTGTAATATCTGCAAATGCACTACAAAGCTTAACAGGCAGAGAGAGGGGAAAAACAGTAATAAGCTCTGCCATCTCATTACCTGGGTTGTCAAAATGGGGGAGGGAAATAGGCCTCATTTTCTAGGGCAAGAAAATCCTTGCCAGACCCTATTTTTAACTTCCTGGTTTTTAATTGAAAGCTTATCTCTAGGGTATTTTTCTTTTCATGCATGTTTGCACCACTGTAAACATTTCCCTCCTTACCCCAATCTACCGGGTGAGAAGTTCATCATTCTGAAAGAGGCTAATAAGTAAGGGAGGGTCTGCTAACTAAAAAGTTTCAGTTGGCTTCTTTGTTCTGCTTGAGAATACTCCAAAAGTCTTAGATAAGATGAATGACTGGAACTGACATATCACAAAAGAGCTACTTTCTTTTTATTATTCAGGCTTGGGCCAGTTATTATGACTTCCAATCTTTGCAGAAATTGTGCCCCATTATATTTCGATTCCTTGGGTATTTTATTATCTCTTTTCCCCATCTCTCTATGAGCACAGTCCAGGAACAATCATCGGAAAGGAATGCAATGACATCTGGATGTGTTGCTGAGATTTTGACTCTCCCAAGGTCAGTTCCCACGTTGCTTTGGGATCTCAGCATGATAAAATTATGAAAATCTCTTTCTCTTCTTCTCTCCCCCTTTGAGTTAATCTTGACTCCTGGCCTGAACGAGCCCCTGTAATTTTCTTGCCAACTTGCAAGGCTTACCATTGACTTCTTCCTAAAGCTGAGAGAGTGGCTGCCTTCTCAATTGCCTAACACTGAACATGTGGCAAGGAATAAACAGCTCTCTATAGCCATGTGTTCTAGGAAAGAAAAGAGATAGAGGCTCTCCCACCAAGCTAAACACATTGCAGAAATATGCCTGTCTTTGATAGCAGCTAACTAGCCCTGCTGTAGCTATCTTGCTGCCATATGTCCTTTACTTATCCTCGCTTTAATTGCCCCTTTGTTTCATTTCTACAGCTTTGGTTGCAGTGCTTATCTATTAATCGTTTATGAATCCCTTGCCAGCTGACTGATATCAGAAGGCAGTGACCGTGGCCACCTTAGGAGGTTGCTGGAATTTGTTTATTCTTCCTTTTGGACTACAACTGCTACAGCTAGACTGATAGGGACCCCAGTTCAACTGCTCAGGAGAACGGCTGGTATTGACAAGGGCTCCAGAAGGAGGGCAAGGAAATGTAACATTCCCCAAGTGGGCTTGCCAATGGTCTCATCTTGGTGACCATGTTGGAAGTCCTTTTCTATTTCAGAATTCCTGCCGTTAATTCTCTGGATTCTTTTCTGGGCAGAAAGACGTGTGTTAAGCACTTTTCTCACTCCTGGCCAATACAGCCAGTATGCAAGACAGATGCAGTTGGATACCTAGACTTGTGATTCTAGCACAGAGGTTGTTTTCTGGCTCACCTTGGCAAGAATGTCCTAATTTAAAAAAACACCATCTAGAATTATCCCATCCTGCTCAGCTAGGATAACAGAGCAGTTAAGAGAAAGGCAGGACATTTATGGAGGTTACTCAAAGACAGCATCTCTTTCTAACCTAAAAAGCATGTGGTGCATGAAGATGTTGTTTAATTCTTAAGTCTCAAGTGTGTGCATGACACACAAGGGACCCGGGTGGTGGGGATGTCCAAGCCATTGCTCCAAGTGCACAGAACAAGGAATTGGCTTTCTTGTTTTCAACTGCCCCCCCCCCAAAAGAGTTTTAGAAACTCTCTTTGACCCTACGCTGCTGTGTTTAATGAAAGTTAAAGGACCATTTCACCCAGCATTGGTGTCTGCTTCTTTATTGTCATTACAATTGCCTTATTGCTGGAGTCTGTGAGAGCTTGCTACCAAACTGTCTTCATATCCTTCAGCATCCTCCCCCCCCCCACCTTTTCTCTTTCTTCGTGATAAGTTGTTGAAGCGCTGACTCTGAAATTAAAGCAAAGAAAATGCTCTGAGAACAATGGAGGCAGGAAGTTTCCCATCCTAGACCTTTTTTTTTCTCCCCAAAGAGGCAGCCTGTAAGGACAAGAAAAGGCTCAGTCTAGCTCTCTGCTGCCTAGAAATCAGCCTAATTTTTGCTGCTAAACATTTCAAGGACCGCCTTTTGCAGGCTTCTCATTGCAGAAGCCACGCCATGTTTTCTTATTATGTGGAAAACTGCCCTGTCATCTGCCATTTAATAAATTCTCCTTTCCTTAGTCGTCTTCAATACAGCAGATTGCTGGGGTCCCTGCCTCTCAACTTTTCACAGGGGGCGGGAGGGGGGAGCTGTGTGCAGCTCAGAAGGTGTGGAAATAAAGAAGGTTGGTTTTAAAAATGGCAATTTAAATTTTGACTCGTGGGACAAATGTCTCCCTTACCCTTCATTACTTTGTATTCCTTCTGGAATTTTTAATATGTAAACTCTGTGTCCTGCAATATCAAATAATCAAACTCGGTGCACCAGCAGTAATCCAAATTCTGCACAGGCTCTACAATCTGCATACATTATGCATGTATAAATTAAATTGTGTGCTACTTTGCATTATTTATTCTGCTTCCGTTAGCCATAGCAAAAGGCAACAAAGGGCATTATTGAAGCCTTATGGGGTTGCCTGGGTTTTCGGGTCCTCGGGAGAGACATAAACACAAAACAAGTCTTTTCAGTGGCCGATCTGAGATTCTGGGATTTCCTGCCATCTCTCTAGTTCTTTCATTAGCAGGCAAATTATTTCTACTCAGGCAGGCCTTTGACTTTAAAAATGACTTGTTGCTGAAGCATTTATTATTCTGGTGCATGCAGTTATTTATTTCCTAATTATGTGTTTTTATTTGATGGGCTTTGATGTTTTAAATGTAATGGAAACTCAAAAGCATACTTACCGGTACTTTTTAAAAATAAATTGTCAATGTGGATTTGGAGTTATAATAGTGATTTTATCTGTATTTAATTTTAGCCATTATGAATACTATTTTTATGGAAATGAGACATAAATTAAAGAAATACATCTTTATTCAACATTATTTTAAATGGAAGTAGCTACATTTAACAAATTGCTCTTAACTGTTCTGCAGAAGAAAATGTGTTCTTATTAGCAGATAAATTTGCAGAAATCTCAATAACTACCGCAAAATATTGCTCAGCCATGATGGCTATAAAGAAACTTGGGGTGTAAATATAATTTGATAGATTAATTTTCATGCTATAAGGCAATTAGCCACATATTCCACCTTTTCATAGTTTTAATTTGTTTGTCTGTTGTACTCTATGAAATTTTTGATCTGTGACTCTGGATCAAATGTATGCTGGAAACAAAATTCAGTATCCACACCAATAACCACACAAGCACACAATGCATCATGAGATGCTCTAATTCTGTCTCATCATTTTGCTAGGTAACCAAGACTATTTTTATAGAGTTCTTTTTTCCATCAGCTGTTGCTCTACACGCTTTCCTTAGGAGAAATGCAAATAATTAGAGGAATGAAAGACCACGTTTTATACATTCCTTCGCTTCCTCGCCTACGGGTTCCACAGATATGCTACTGCAGAATTCTGTGGGATGAAAGCTACATTTTTTTACATTACATTTCTACAAACAAAAATCATGTCTGGGCGTTTTCCAAAATAAATAAAAACTTATAAAGGCAGCAATCTGAAACAAGGATTAATGTCAGTCAGATTTATGTATAGGATAGCATTGAAAATATTGTGGAAAGGAAAAGCCATGTAATATTGAGATTCTAGAAAAAGTGCAAAGAAGAGCAACAAAGATGATTAGGGGACTGGAGGCTAAAACATATGAAGAATGGTTGCAGG
>JANHFT010007144.1:2478-15554 GCA_032467955.1 Pseudoxenodon macrops | reverse complement strand
CCAAAGACAAATTCCTTGTGTGTCCAATCACACTTGGCCAATAAAGAATTCTATTCTATTCTATTCTATTCTAAACACTTGCTTAAAATAGGTGATAGAAATATACTATGAAGTTCATTGTTTTTACACACTGTGCAGATATCTGACTTGAAGGAAAGTATGATTCATGGAATGCAGCTCAGTACACAACACCTGTAAGCAGGTGTTGGTGGAATCCATGGATAAAATAAAAATCTGGACAAAATCCCCAATTGAGCACTAAAATGGAATAAATATAATCCCAAGGTATGTCTCCAAATACCTCTATTGGCTTCAGCACAAGAAGTACAGTACAATACAGCACAGCACAGGTAGTCTTCGACTTGCAACAATTCGTTGTATGGGTATACTGTGTATATATGTACAATGAATATATATGTTTCACTGTTTCAATGTTTCACTTAGCAACATAAATGTTGGCTCAATTAATTTGAGGACTACTTATATAGCAAGAAAAAAACAGTGAACATTGAGGTATCAAGGTTTGTTAGTACAGGAACATGGAGAACCTATGATGAAGTCAAAAGAACAATTTACCCTGAGGTAAAATAGGCAACCAATAAAATTTATAAATAAACTGCAGCAGGATTTATTTTTCAACGGTTTACATATGCACAATTAAGAGAGATTCACTATAGATTTAAAAAGTAACCAGAATTGAACAAGACAGAATTTGAAAATGAATAATGTACAAGAGATGAACATGGGATTGATAAAGTGTATAAATGTTGAGATTTGAAAAAGAAGAACAAATCAAACACTGCACGATAATATGGGCTAAGGTTTTTTTTGGTAATAATATACAAATGGACCAATGGGAAAGAATGTGGTTAAAAAGGTCTGGAATTCATATTTCATTATGATTTTAAGAAAGAACTTTTATTAAATGATACACTTGGTATATGACATCACAGAAATTAAGGTGTATAAAGATTTTTCTAATCAATGTTACAAATGCGTAAAACCTGAAGGGACAGTTTACTATACATAGCGGTCTTGTGAAAAAGCACAAAACATGGATACAAATAACATGATGATGCAAATAATTTTAAAAATATCCCGATGAAACCAGAATAATTTTTATTGAAACTTATAAATAGCCAACTAGAAAAGATATATGAAAGATTGGTTTTATATATGGTAACTGCAATTAAATTATTATAGGCACAAAGATGGAAAAACACTGAAATATCTACAATGGAAAGTTGGATTGTGAAGATGGTGAAATTCTCAGAAATGGCAAAATTGACTTCTTTGATTAGAGATAAAGCAATAAATATTTTTGTAAAACACTGGAAATTTATTATGGACTTTTTGCTGTAAATGGGGACAAAATGGGTGATTCCTAGATTTGCTGATTAAAATATGGAATGATGAATATGGAAATAATGTAATATAATCTTAGAGAGGAGAGATAATATGGGGGTTGTTTCTTTTTTTGTATCTGATTACAGTCTGATTTACTCAGTAATTAATAAACAGCAACTAAATATATGAACTCCTCTCATAGAAAAACACTAAGCATAATTTAAATTTTTTGTATTTTACTATGATGGATGACATACATGATCTGATGATGTCCATGAGTAAATCTCTTTTTTATCTAGGATTGTTTGATACAGGTGCATAAACATTCCTAGGTGCATAAAGACTGTTGTTTGCACACGTTAGTGTTGTGCAAAATGTTATTAAAGTCTAAACATCGCAAAAATCCATGTGACCCAAATCTTTTAATTCCGAAACCTTCTATTTTTCAGCAGCACCCAATCATTCATCCAAACCAAACAGCAAGTTGCACAGTACAATTTCAAGTCTAGCAAACCCAATCCTCCTCTTTCATTTGCATCTTGTACAGTAACACCTTATATTTATCTCATGTTTATTTCCCTGCCACACAAATTTGTATATATCCTTCTGCCACTATTTAAATGGTGCATAACTTGTCAAAGCAGGCATTGTCTGAAACCAATACATCATTCTAGGCAGGACATTTTTTATTACAGAAATTCTCTCCAGCAATGATAGTTGTAATTTCTTCCATCGTAACATATCATTGTAACTTCATTCCATGTCTTAATATACGGTAGTTGTTTTGAAATAACATACAGTTCATATTTCTCATTCCATATGTTCATATATTTTACCTTCTCAATCTTAAAACCTGTTCTCTTTATCAGTACTGTTTGATCTTCTGTTTTCATATTTTTGCTAATATCTTCATCTTCTGTTCATTAATCTTGAAATTTGCTAATGCACCAATTATTTTACCAATTAGTATTTCAATTTTCTTTCAAAGATTTTCCAGAACTAACACCAAATCATCTGCAAAAGCCCTTAACTTAATCTTGTCTTGTATCTATACTCAGTATTTCAAGAACCAAAATAAACAAGAGAAGACATTAAAGTAGACATGCTATATTGAGAATGTGGAATACATACAGACAGAAATTGTAACCAAAAACACATTTCTGGAGCTCAACACAAGAAACATTTTATTGACAAAAACATGATAGACAAATACAAATAGCTAACTTATCACAAAATACTAGAATTTTGTCAAGGATAATATAATATAAAATAAAGAGAAGAATTGGTGCCTAGTGATATAGTTGTCAATCATTCATTGTCAATCATCACTATCGTAATTGCAAATGGTTGCTAAATGAAGTAGTTGCTAAACAATATTAGAAAGATCTAAAATAGCCCCCAAAATATGATTTTGATCTTTGCATGATTGAGTTTGAAATAAAATTATGTACAAGTGATAAATATGTAATTGTTAAAATGTATAAACTTTTATGGAAATTTGAAACAGAAGAATAAGGGAAAGAATGTATGATAAAGTCGGCTGAAACTTTTGCTTATGCAGATGGAACAGTGAGAAAACTAAATGGCTGAAAAGATTGTGATTTACATTACAATATGCTGTAATCTTAAAAAGATTTTTTTTAAATAAATGTACCATTGATATATGTCACCAGTGAAATTGTCTAGAATCTTAAAAAAGCATCTCAATTTTTGTTGGAAACATAGGGGAAGGTATATTTTATTGTGTTTGGTGCAGAGGTGGGTTCCTACCGGTTCTTTAGAACAGTTAGTAGCTTGGTGATGATGTCACAGAGCTGGTTCCGTCGGTGTCTCCATGGGCACCGCCATCTTGGATTTTGGTTCTGCACATGTGCAGAAGCTATTTTTTATTGCTGAGTGCGCGCACGTTTTGTACCCGCCCGGCGTAACCCTGAGCGAACTGGCAGCAAAAACAAACAGAGCCCACCTCTGGTTTGATGGATATGTAAAAAACTAGAAAATTCTGGATTCAAATACATTCAATGATTTTAAAAATTAATATGGAAAAATATGGTTGATTTCAGAATAGGGAATAGTTTATATATCTAAAGTAGGCTACAATATATAATCCCTTTGCTGTGTATGAATATAATTAGTGAAGTGAAAAATTATTGATTTCATAATGAAGACCAAAATTTTCCACTTGATGCTTACTTTTTCCTGTAACCATCCTGATGATTCATTGTATGCCATCACATTGTGTTGTGATAGCAGCTCTTATATGTTACAGATTGCAGATGCCTTTTATTGGCTTAATGTGAATATTATTGCCACAGTTTATTACCAAGACCTATCTTATAGTAATTGAAATACAATATGGTACCATTAATCACTCTGAATACAAAATGTTAACTTTAGAGCATTCACAGAGTGCATTATTAAATGCTGCTTGAAACATAAAACAATTTGATTTGCAACAGAACAGTTTAGAAAACTGCATGGTGATTTGCAATGAAACCCTATAGGCAAATGCAATGCATATGACACTTTGCATTTAAATTACCATAAAATTTTACAAATCAGCTAAATTTTACATTTTCACTGTAGCTGAATGCTAATATCTTTCAGAAAAAAATGAATTAGTAAAAATATTAAAGTGTATATAAATGTAGAACACCTGGTATGATTGGCTCATTGCCTTAGAAACAGCAGTTCTCCTTTAGCAACCAACTACAACTTAATCATTAAGTGGTTGTTAAGTAAGCAAAGTGGTTGCTAAGTAAAACTGCAACTGTGCTTATTATCCTTTGTTTTACAGATTTTAAAGGTTATGTGTTCATAAAGTTCCCTTTTCATCACTATCGTAATTGCAAATGGTTGCTAAATGAAGTAGTTGCTAAACAAAGACTGGCTTTAAACCCTGCAATAATCAAACAATAATATCTCACTACATATTTCAGTAAGCTTCCTTTCAGTATGACGAGATCCACTCCTTTAGAGCCAATCAGTGTTCTTTATGCTGCTAACCAATAGGAATGCAATTAAAATATTATTCAAAAAAGGCCTTACCCAAGGCAGTTTCTTCTCTCTACATAAAAAGAACAAAAAGGACTATTTTGGGGCTATTTCCATGTTTTCACTAGATTATTGGTACAATTAATACAATAATGGTCAATTGTTTCTAAAGCAAATAAACAATGATAAACAAATAAACACTAGAACAGGGCTGTCCTAGCCCACGGGCCGGATGCATCACACGCTGCCCATGTCCACCATTTTAATGAAGGGGGTGAAAGTCCCAATACATCACATGATGACGATGTGACGATGTGAGTTTGACACCCCTGCACTAGAAGGAAGCTACTGCTGATTGAACCATGGCTTGTCTGGAATTTTAAAAATCCGATTCAGAATTGTGAAGGTGTCACATAATAATTTGTACCTCAGGGTTGGGCTATGGTATCCTTGGTGTTCTCTGAGCTTAGTTGTTTTCTTGCAGACATTTCATTACCCAGTTGGTAACATCATTAATGCTAGAAAGGAACAAGTTTTGCTCTCTGAAAAAATGCAAGTGGCTTGCCCTGTCAGTGTTGGTGGGAGTGTTCTTGGTAGTTCCTTGATTAGGTAATAGGAACTACTACTGAGACAATCAATCAAACAGCCTGTAATGTCTGCAAAAAAACAACCAACCTTTGAGAGTACGAAGGACCTCACATGTCATATAATGCCAGCAACTTCGTCACCAGGTGTTTTCCCCTATATCTCTTAAGAGATATTCCCCAAAATCTCTAATATCCCCACAGTTAGCTTCAGCAGTATCTGAAGTGCAGAAGAGAAAGAAATAGGGAAGAGGATCAGAGTCTTTCCAATTGGGACAATATATAAATATAATTAAATATACACATTTTAAATGATATTTTTTAAGAATGTGCAAACTGAAATATTGTACATTGTAAGGAAATGTCTGCAGGATCTTTCCTGCTTTTGCCAAATGAAAAGTGCAGTGTCACACTGCAAGCTGGGCCCTTTTCACACATAACTACAATGCCATGACATATGTACAAAAAGAGTGCAGTTACATCACAATGATGCTGCTTTTGCCATTCTTCCCTTCTTCACAAATACTACTAGAGATTTCAGTATCATCACCATTTTCACCCAGTTGGAATAACCAATGTTCCTTAACCACTCCCTCCCTCCATTCAGAAGAGACAGAAAAGAACCTTTAATGCTATCCAGGCTGGTATATTGCATGGCACTTGTCAGGTTCCCCATTGCTAAATTAAGCCAGCATTCTTCCTGAAGTGCCTGATAGGATGTCTGAAGCTAAAAAACTGGGATTGCAAGAGGCAGGACTGCTTCCAGTGGAGAACTGAATCCTCCCTCCCTCCACACAACCCTGCAGAGCATCAGTACTGCAGATAGAAAGATCACTTTTGTTCAGCAATTTGGTGAGGAATAAATCTTCTCAGCTGACATGTGGGATCACAAAGGTCCATAGTTGTTTTTGAGCAGCAGAGTTATCTAGTGGAAGCGTGCAAAGAGGCTGTGAAAGCTAATCCTGTTCTTTTACATCATTGAAACAATATCATTTAATTCAGATAATACGTTAAGCATATGCTTAAACCATTCACAACAGATTGAAGGGATTTTAAAACAGTTTAATTTTAGTTTGTTGAGCAAAGGTGGTAATGTAACACATAACATTAAGGCCCACTATACACATGATGAGAGAAATCTTATTTTTGTATTCTCTCTGGGGGAAAAAGCTATTTTTTTACAGGCAAATATGAGTGTATGTGATATATTACAAAATGAGCCTCCATGTGATGTATTCACCTGTTGCTCTTAATGTCAGGCATGAAAGAAGGGACAGCCATACAACCCCCAATTATTCTGGAGTGCTTTGTGTCCACCTTAACAACAGCATGTTTTGAGTTGTTTCGATGAGCCTCAGTGATGTTTATTTTTCTGAACTCTGTTGTGTGGCTTAATACAACTCAGTAGCTTAGTAAATACATGTGCCCGGAAATCTAATAGAAAACAGATTTGTCCTAAGGAACCATCTTTGACTCAGTTTCAATCACACTCATCGATAATATTAAGACATGTTTATTTTTATCAAGTGCTTTCATGAAACTTTGACCATGCAATTCTAAGTGGTATATTGCAACATCACAATACAATAAATGCACTACTAGAAAAATCAGTAAAATAACACCCAAATAATCTAAAATCAATGCCATAATTCATATTACTGGTGCCCTCTCTCGTTTATTTCAAGCACAATCTCATTTCACCATCTGGAATGCTCTTTGGGCAAACACATTTTTAACCAACTTCCTAAATGATCTTACAACTGGTAGCAGAATTCCCTACAAGAATGGAGCTTCTGAAGAAAATGCTCTAAATCCTCTTTCAACATATCTCATGAAGGATAAGGGTTCCTAGGAAGTACTTTTTGCAGGTATGTCTTGGGTGGGCTGATTCTATTTGGAGTAAGTGGTCTTGCAGTAATCGGGCTCCAAACTGTATAAGACTTAAAAATGATAATCAACACCTTGAACTGTGCCTGTAAACAAAATGGTAGCCAACACAGCTCAAGAGCATTCTGTAATAGCTGCAGTTTCAAGATGTGTTACAAAGGCAGTTATATACACAGCACATTGCAGTACTTCAAATGTGAAATTATGAGGCCATGAATTACTGTTACCAGAGCTTTCTGTTCCAGGAACAGCTATAATCACACCAGCCATAATTGGGCAATGACCCTCCAATTATGGCTTTCACCTGCTATTTCAGCAGTACCTGGGAATCTAGGTTAACTCTCAAATTGCATACTGGCTCTTTCCTAGGGAACACAACACACAGTTGTCCAAGATGTAATTGGCTTTTGTACCAGCAGTGTCTCCATCTTCTAGGGCTAAGCTTCAGCTTTCTCTCCAACCAGACACTTAACCAAATTGTGGGATAAGAATTGTACCTCATCTTCCAAGAGATGATCTGGAGCAGAGATGCATAGCTGAGTATTGTCGTCATATTAATGATACCATACTCCAAACCCCTGAATGTCTTCTCTCAGCAGCTTGATGTAAATGTTAAAAGGGATGAGAGATTCATATCCTGAGGCACCCTGCACTGGAATACCCTAAGATTTTACTTTTCCTCCTCCCCATTTCACATGCTGGAACCAGCTACTCAGGAAACAGCACAGCACCACAGAAGAGCCATATCCCAAGGAAGTTTTTTGATGGATCTTCATTAGAAGCTTTTGTATATCAAATGTGACAGTGATCGATTCAATTATTTTTATAATGTGATTTATCATTGTTTGGTATTATTATCATGGAATACACATGTATTACTATTCAGTATCAAACACCAACTTTGGTGGTGATATATACTGCTTCTTCAACTTACTAGAATAGCAAAAAAAAAAAACCTGCTTGCCTTTTGGGGAACATCAGTAAAGCCAATTGTGAAATTTGGAAGTTGTTACAGCATATGCACAAGAAGTCAGTGGTTAGTTTGATTTGGGATATTGATGAGGCTGGTTCCCCAAACAAAGACATTAAGGCTTGACAGTTTTAGTAGAGAAGGAGGAAAAAGGATTTGGGATTATGTCTGATTGACATATTGCTTTCACTTATGGAACAGTTTGCATAGCTTTCAATTGGTATTCATTCATTTCTTTGTGTTTTGACTTGCCAGGAGAGATTGCATTTTGTTGCAATGGCTGCCCTTGGAAAGAAAATCTTCTGTCTGAAGGCAGGATGCTGTATTATTGATGGGAGGGGGGACAAAAAAGTCTAAATCAAATAGAATAAAATGATTAATTTGCTTCATTATTGCATGTTGCTATTTTACTCCATGTTCACTCCCTTAGGGGTCTACTGAATCCTGCCTTTATCCTCCACCGAGCATAAAGAGCAAGTGTGCCTGGGACACATATATTTCACATGACACGTTTTTAATAAATTACACAATAAAGGCCAGGAGTCATCTCCGAAAGCATCCCACTTTTTCTAAACGTACCTTTTTTATGTGCAGCTGCCATATTGTTTACACATTTGTTTTCTGTAGCCAAAAGCAAGGCAATGAATATATATGGGAAATGCCAGGAGGAAAGGAATTGTAAATGTGAAAGGCAGGTTGCTTGTTTTTTTTGGATGTAGCTTGATGGACAAAGATCATTGGTCTACAGTGGCATTGTTGACTGAAGCTGGCTGATGTGGCATGTGAATGGTCTTCAAAGAGAATGTGTTTACAGAGTGAAACACTTGCACCAGTCTAGAATGGTGGTTCAATGATTTTGACATTAAGGTTCAAGATTCAAGACTGCCCTGCAGTCATTCATTGCCTGAAGAATAACCACTGCACTATTATTGTTAACAATGCAGTCCTACATGTCTAGTCAGAAGTAAGCTCCATTAAGATTAGTGGGATTTACTCCCAGGTAGATCAATATGATCGCCACCTAAAATATTTATTCCCTTAAAAGACATCCTATTTAGATACTTTAATATTCATTCATATCTGTGTGCATTCGAAACAACATGTGATTCCTAATGGGAAAACTTCTGGGCAAAATTCTGCTGTCAGCGTTTTAAAATAGGATTTCTCTAAATTATTGATTGTATCAATAAATAAAGTCTTGGAGGAAGCAGAAGAGAATTCATAGGACTCTTGGTGAAAGGAATCTACCGATGTATTATTACTATGGGATAAATTAAACGTTTGATGGTGATGGCTGGCACATTAAAAATACACTTTCCAATATATACTTTCTCATCTGTTTTTGTCTTTATTTTTTCAATAAAAACTCACAGCTCAGGCACTTATGTTCCCAGGGGAGCTTCAGGAATTATTTGCCTTCCCTTTCCCCGCTCCTGCTCAGAAACAGCTGTCCATCACTTATCATTTCAGGAGGACAACTGACATGATTCTCACAGCTACCATACATCACACACAATTCATGTTGCATCATATTCAGTTCCATTATAGGATCAAAGATGTATTAATGTAATCTGGAGCAGATATTCATCTTCTGCTTCACCAGTTTTCTTCTTATAGACATATCTACTTTGCAAGGCTGTTGTGGAGGTCAGATCAGATAATCAATATATTTATTGCTCTGAACTCCTTGAGAAAGGCAGAATCCATCTGACATATTCATGAGAGACAATTTCAAAAGAATCTGGAGTTTATCTTTTGAAAATAGGAAGCAAGACCAGGGCACTGTGTATCCCTAGCTGTCCCTCATAATATCCACATTAAAATGTTCCACTAAGAAGTGCTTATGACCATTGTGCTCCTTTTCATGCCAAGGAACGAGGTGGCATTCTTTGTGTAATGCCAGAATCCAGCAACATCTACTTGTGATTCTGAAGGGTAGCAGGCAAAGTCCACATGAATAATTGGGGCAGGGGAGAGAGAAAAGGTAGGTTCTCTAGAGATTCACCATCTCAAGGGAGGATGTGACGTTAAAGGCCGTTGTTGCCATGTGCCTTTCCGTAACCCATAGCAACAGCCATCCCCATAGCAGCTGTTAGGTATTGATTTGAAGGAATAATGTAGGTGCTGGCCTTTAAAAATAGCCCCAAACAGATATTTGAACACTTGAATGCCAGGGATCCCTTTCCATCCTGAATCTCAGATCTCTGACGCATAGCTTTGAAAATTGCAAATATTTTCCCTAAATAAACACAGGAAAGCAATTTTGGAATGGTGATAGTAAAATTGAATGCTCCCAGGGGACAAAAACTGCTTTTTTTCCTGCATGCTGCTAATTATGAATGCATAATTGGAGACAGTAATACTTTCTAAAAGGAAATAGAATGTTTGTAAATAATTGTAGGAAAAGTCCTCTTAAAAATGTTTGAGTGCTCAACAGGAAAACTCAAAATAAAAAATAACTGGATTCAGACATCACGGAAAGCCATACTCATTTTCATCGTATTTGTTGAAAAAGCCCAAAGATTGGGTTAATAGTACACACTCAAATAAAACCAGTCACATAATGATTGAATAGGAAATTTGAACTCAAAATCTGAGGATACTGAGTCCTTTTAACCTGCTGTTCCCTTCCAGCCGAAAATTGGTGCTCCAGCCGAAAAACACACTCATCACCCGCACGTGATGAGGGTGTGCGCGCATGCGCACTTCTGGTGCAACTCCGAACTGGTAGGGAAGGGAAGCAGAACCCAGCCTTGTCATGCAGTAGTCAAATTTTGTGTTATTGCAATGATAATAAGGCAAAACCAATTAAAGAAGTAAAGGCTTACTTTATTTTAAAGGTAAGCAACCAGTTTTATAGCATCTAGCTCAGAGGCAATTTAATCTTTTCCCTGGAGGCTACTGAGTCTCAATCTAGCATCCCCTCCTTCACCTCCATACTCCAGAAAACTCCACTACCTCTCCATTGATCTGAAGTTGCACTCTGCTCTTCAGACCTTGGCTGTTCTCCACCTACCTGGAGCCTTTGGGGGTCTTCATCCAAAATCCCACCCTCAATTTAATTCTCCTCTCTTTTTTCAACATCTGTCAATGGTTGCTCTCTCGGTTCCTGTCAGTCTCTCCCACACAACTCATGACAAGGCATTTTAAACAGGAAAGATGGAGCTAAGGAAACTCCTTTTGGTTTTGTTCAGGCAAATCTCTCTCCTTGCCCGTTTCCCTTCTTGAGATTAAGCTCCCATGCACCCAAATGTTTGATCTCAAATCAAAAGGAAGCAACTAGGAATCCCCTCTTTGGGTATGTGTTATCAGCCATGTTTTACTCCAAACACAAAAAGTTCATTCCAGGCATATTTGGATTTTGGATTTTGGTGAGCCTCCCATCACTCCCACCTTACCTACATGCAACACATTGCGGAATGAATGGAGCTTTGCCCATTTCCTACACAATTTCTCTATGTGGAGTGTTTTCAGTCAGAGGTGATGATATCCCATCCCCACTTTGCTTCTTCTCTTAGCGGTAGTTGTTAATGAGTGTTTTTAGTGATGAGTATATAACAATATTTTAGAAGGTATTTGATCCATCGGGTTGGATCTATGTTGGTACGAAAGAAATATACCATGTTCATGGCATAAGAGGTAAAGGGTTAGAGGTGGTATTCAGCAGGTTCTGACCAGTTCTCAAGAACCAGCAGCAGAAATTTTGAGTAGTTCGGAGAACCGGTAAATATCACCTCTGACTGGCCCCACTCCCATCTATTCTCTGCCTCCTGAGTCCCAGCTGATCGGGAGGGAATGGGGATTTTGCAGTATCCTTCCCCTACTATGCCCATCAAGCCACGCCCACAGAACCAGTAGTAAAAAATTTGAATTCCATCACTGTAAAGGATCCTGAGATGGGACCTCAATCAAGCACCAGAACAGCTTAGCATCTACTGTAGGCGCTAGGTTGATTTTTTTGTCTGTGTTTTCCTTTGCCTATCTCCTCTCATATTTAGGCTGTTAAGACAAAACAAAGCTTTCTCATCCAATAAGCAGCAACAGTTTGGAGTAGAAAGAGTTTGAAGGAGCTATTGCAAAGGAATAATACAGTTTACAGGAAATACAAACAGAACGATTCCTTCCTATCATGGAAATAAGATGCTGAACTCATAGAATCATAGGACTGGAAGAGAACATAGAGGCCATGTAGTCCAAACCCTGCCCAGTGCAGGAGTCCTTACTCCATCCCAGGCAAATGTCTATCCAGTCTCTTCTTGAAGACCTCTGATGACAGGGCACCAACAACTTCCAAAGGTAAGCGACTAATTATTCTCACTGTCAAGAAATTTCTCATTAGTTCTAAGTTGGATCTTCCATTCCTGATATCTTGTCCTGCTTTAGGGAGCATTGCAGAATAAACCAACCCTTAGTTCCCTGTGATAGTCCTTCAAGTATTGGAAGATGCTATTGTGTCATCCCTGAGCCTTCTCTTCATTAGGCTAAACATACCAAGTTCTCTTAGCTATTCATCATATAGTTTAGCCTCCAGACTTCTTGTCATCTTTGTTGCTCTTTTCTTAACTCTTCCTAGGGTCTCAGCATCTTTATATGTATCATGGTGATCAGAACTGCAAATGTGGACTCACTAGTGCAGGGGTGTCAAACTCAAGGCCCGTGGGCTGGATCTGGCCCGTGGGGTGCTTAAATCTGGCCCATGGGGCCGACCTGGAAAGGACTAGCCCGTGGTGCTTCTGCCGGCCAAAACTGGGTGCGGGGAAGGGGCGTGTGGTCACCCCACACCCAGTTTCGGCTGACAAAGTGTTGCAGGAGGCCGTCCTTCACATGGCTCCTGGGCCCCATTTTAGCCCGCAGGATGGGTTCATCCCATCTCCCCCCCTCCCCCACCAACCCACAGAGAACTACATAGAACTGGTCCAGCCTTCGAAGAAATCCAGTTTGACACCCCTGCACTAGTGCAATATAGAACAATTCTGTCACTTCTTGTCATCATGATGCTATCCCTCTGTTGATGCAGTCTAGGACTGCATTGGCTTTTTTGGCAGCTGCAGCACACTGACGGCTCATACTTAAGTGGATGTCCACTAGGTCATCTAGATCCCTCTCACAGTTACCATTGCTGAGTCAGGTACTGCTTATTCTATAACTGTGCCTTTGCTTTTTCCTACCTAAGTGCAGGACCTTCCTTTTCTTACCATTGAATTGTATCTCAATGGAATAGAATAGAATAGAATAGAATGAAAGCGCTATGTGCTTAGAGCTGAAATAATTGTTAGAGACCCCACACACCCACT
>JANHFT010007143.1:15322-25734 GCA_032467955.1 Pseudoxenodon macrops | reverse complement strand
CTTTGGCCTGCCACACTTTCTATTATTCTACTATGCATTTTCTATGGTGGGAAAATGGGAGGGGGGATTGTACGGAGCTGGGGATATGTAGCCGTAACAAAACTCTTTCTAGAAAGTCAAGGTCATCTTTTGTCTCTGCACCTGACCGGAACTGGATGGGCGAACAGCTTGGCAGTGAATGATTGGACCTTGTGATGGACTTGTGTGTGTGTGTGGGGGCCAAGATCTTGAACTTTCAACTGGGTGCTGGAAACCTGGGAAGCTTCAGATTTGGGTTTCCACCAGATGTGCCAACGTGGCTCTCTTAATAAATTGGAGCTTTGATGAATGCTTTGCTTTGGGCTCTGATTTAGTTCTGGATGCCATTTGGAACGCTGACACCTTGTTTGGTAAAAGGCACGACGCACCTTTGTGCTTGGGGAGAAGACTGGGCTGTGCTACCCCTTACATTTATGATCATGGGGACAGGCGGATGTCTGTCATTATCCTAAATACAAACTTCTGTGCATTTGCAGGGATTTGAATGTCATGACTCTGGCAAAGACCTTCCGTATATCCCCCCCACCTCTTGCTCACTGTTGCTTCAGTGATTTCAACAAACGAACGAACGATACTGAGCAGCGACTGCTGGTGAACGCAGGAGCCCACGAGAAGAGCGAGTCCCTCTGTCATTCTCTCACCTTCCTAGCAATGGAGAACCAGGTGAGCGAGAGAGGGAACCCACCTGAAAGCGATATTTCTCCGGGGCTGCAAACTGACGGAGCCACTGCAGGGCTGATTTAGCGTGTTGCGTTTGAAGACAATGTAGCGGTTGGTGTATGTGACCAGCAGATCAAAGCCAAAGTTGAAGCCTGTCCATCGCCAGCAATACTTGCAAGAAGAAAGGAGGGGAAGAAAAAAAAAAGGTGATTGAAGAAGTGGTTGCGTTCTAAAGGAGAGGCTTTAAGTAACCTGCAAAGGGCTTCCTCCACTCTGACACCTTTTTGTGTCAGCTCAGGAAATTCAAGACGTGGGTGGTTTAAAAAAAGGCTACATGGGCAGTGTCATCGTTCTTATACTTTCCAACCGCAAAGTATTTAACTTTGCAAAATAATCTAGTTAAGAAGACGCTGCTTTGGGGAAACAAAACAGCTTATGAAAACTGTAAACGAATTACATTTTTAAAAGGAGATGGAAAAATGTTTGTGCTTACATCACCATCTTTGGCAAGCTTTCTGCCACACCGCATACTGTTTGCTTCTAGTTCCTCTTTATTAATCTCTTGAGGCCTTGAACATATAAAATAACTTTCTATAAAACGGCATTCTATCAAAAGAAAGCACAAGAAAAGTATCCTAACTGGTTGCATACGGATCTTAACGCCTGAATACATCCGCCTTTCCCCCAGGAAGCTCTCTTGTTTATAGTGTCCTGGAATTCCTTCCTGGCCAATGCATCAAAGAGTTACCTTCCTGGGCCAGGCTAAAAGCACCACCTACGTACATCATGGTAACCAGCACCCTAGCAGGACACTAGTAATCCCTTGCACACTTTCCCAGAGCAGGAACGGATATTGTGGCTCATGAGGGAGAGAAAGCAGAAGGAGCAGAGAAGAGCTGTTTTGGGGCATGATGTTCAAAAGAGAACAAGAGCCCCATTCTGCTCGATGCTCTCCCTAAGCTACAAAGGAGAGCAAGAAGCACTTTCCAGGTGCTGAAAGTCACCTGGCAAAGGACCCGTACCTGCCCCTCAATACAAAGGTTTCTGAACTTTAACCCAATATGGTTCAATTGCCATAATGTGAATACCTGAAGAGGATCCATTGTGACTCACAGAACACCACCAGAAGTACAAGAACCAAAAATTAAGTTATCAACTGACAACTACCGTACTAGAAGAGGAATCTGCCCAACTCAAAGGGACACCAGCCAAACACAACCATAGGATCCCTTGAGAATTCCTGTTGTAATGGACGGGGCCCTTAATGGCGTCACTTCATTAGAAGAAATCTGGCAATCTTTACAACACCGTTTAGCTTTTGTTATATTCTGAATAATTGGGAGTAATCCACTAACTTAGATTACTTCCCATAATTCAGATGCAAGCTATACATAATTCAGAATTATCTATTCTCTCTCAATCTTGACCTTTTCTTTGTTAGCAATCTCCATTCAAAGCATGCTCTGTTATGCTACTCCTGCTACGTTATTCAAGATTTCCATTGAAGGTAAAGTCAAAAACTTTTGGGAAATCGAAGAACGTAATATTTCTGCCTAACGTTTAATAATGCTTGTTGGCAAGCAATCTTTTTGGGTGAAAAAAGACTTTCTCTACAAAAAGTACTAATTCATACAAAACAAGCCTTCTGCTTAATATCTTTAGATTTTATAATATATTCCACAAATTTATCCTAAATAAATATTTAAGTTCAGAGGCTTGAAGTTTCTTAACACACCAAAATCTTTTTAAATTCCATAAATTTTATTAAAGTTTTAAAGAGAGGATAAAAACTAACAGAAATACAGAAGAAAATAAAGAAAAAGGCAAAAATGCAGAGAAGAAGAACAACAAATAGAAAGAAGCAACTTCTGATTTCCTTTGCAGCAAAGGGAAGCATAATTAGATCTATCTCTTACTCTCTATAATACGGTATAAAGTTATATCTTACTCTAGGATTACCAAAAAAGCTCACTTCTTCTATCATCTATTTTTTTCTGATCATTAATGTCGTAAGTGCATTTTTTAAAATAACCTCCATCCCTCAAAACAAAGCCCTGTAACTCACGGGGTCCCCAACCTCTGGTCTGCAGTCCAGTGCGGGGCTGCAGCCCATTCGGAAGTGGGCTGTGGCAGGTGAGGGCGCACAACGGTGCATTTGTGAAAGCAGTGCGCATGGAACTATCCACACACACACCCCAATACAAATGTCCACATTGCCTCAAAGAAGTTACTTTAGCCATCTCTGTAAATCCCATCGTCTTCCCCGAGCATTCCTACGTGGTCGGTGGCGTTGAGCCTTTGCACTTTTGATCATATTATAAAGTATTGCTGCAACTACACCAAAAATCGTTTGAAATAAGGAATATCTAGGCTGCTTTTCAGTTACTTTGCAAGATAAGCTGAAATTTGTTTTCTCCTTACAGGAACATGTAAGGAGATGTGTCTCTCAGTTACAGAGAAAGAGGCGTCATACATACCCAATGTCATTGTCCTGTTCTGCTCTAAGCATGGAAAACCACTGCTGTTTGTAAACAGAGAACAGCCAGTCTAAAATGTAGAAAGACCAAATGAGGCAAGAAAGTTAGGCATTTTTACAAAGCTCCTATGCTAACTCTGAGTAGTTCATTCACCCCACCCCATAGATGCAAAAGTTACAAAAACAGAGTCTAAAAACAAATGCCGTAGCAACAAATTCAAATCACTTTATTGTGGCCATTAAGCAGCAGACCCCGTAAGCAACAAGCTTAGAGAAGGAAGTTGGGGGGGGGGGACACAAGAGGAAAGGCTGCGACCTCCTCTACTCTCTTTCCACACAGTGGGACGTCAGAGAAGTAGAGAAATAATGTAAACCTAGCCACAAACTAGCTTAAGTGCCTGAAACCAGATTCAATGATTCGCCAATTTTACTACCAAGGTTCGTCCACACAAATTGTTATCTGCTATATGTGGGGACTCTTCCAAAGACCTATAAGCTCAATTCTGATTTTACTTTCTCAACTGCCTGGCATGATAAGGAAAGAAAAGGTTCCGTTGTTCCATTCTTACCTGCAGGGATCAGGCTGTCTCGTTCAATAATTCTTGAGGATGCCAGATCGCTGATTATATACTGCAACCTCAGATATCTGAAGACGGGTATAAATGCATATCCGTGTTCCGTTTCCAAGAATGAGATCCCATCCTCAAAATCTGAAAAGTGAAAGCAGGTTCTTAAAAGAGTTCCAATATGATTTTACTATTAACTGAAAAGCAGCACTGCAGTCTGTGGGCAGTTTATCAGCCCCAACGGAGAAGTCAATTCCGATGCGGTTTTAATAAGGTTATATATCCTGATTTGCTTTTAAAAGTAAAAGTGACTCAGAGGGAAAACTAGTGGAAGATGTTTCCATCCCATCCCACGCAAAAGAAACAGGTGTTGGTCCAAGAGGGAGCAGCCCATAATGAAGAGTTAGCTGACGATCCTGTTTCAGAGATTCCCAACACGCAAACCATGCACAAAGCATTCCGTGCAGACCTTTCCTGCGCCTGGAGAACCAGCCGTCTGCTTCGCTTAAAAGCTGCTTCAATGATCCATTCCAAGAAGGCACCAGCTGAAGGAACATCCACTGCAGAGGACAAAGGAACAGCCGTCAGCGTCACCCGAGGGACACACTCAGGAACTAAAGCTTGAATAGCGCGGTGGCTCACAAGGTTAGCATGCTGGGCTATTGGCAGGTTCGCATTCGAGACCTGGTTGCTGTCGCGGAACGGGGCGAGTTCCCATCACACGCTCCAGTTCACGCCGACCCAGCAGTTTGAAAGCAGGCAACTGCAAGTAGATAAATGGGTACCACCTGGGTGGGCAACTTAACGGGGACATGAAAGGAGCCCCCAAATGGGCGTCCCTCAGGCAACAGTGACATCACCGTTCAATCCTTACAATACCCAATCGTAATCCCGATACGAATGTAGTAGTTAACTAAAGCTTTACGCAAACACATATGTACACAGTGTTTGTTCTATAAATTGTTTATGGATAGAGAGTATCGTGAGATTTATTTGGGAATAAAAGCATCACAATAGCACTTTAACTGCAGTCTGGTACAATTCATTTCTTGGGTTTTTTGATTAAGTGATGAAATGAGTTTGTTCTTCTGTTAGAATGCAATTAAAGGGATAATTGGCCACATCCTTATAAGGAAAAGAAGGAGAAAAGATAACAGCAAAAGAGAAGAAAGAGGCAGCTTTTATGGAGGAAGAAAAGAAATAACCAAAGAAATGGTTATAAAATAATTATTCTGAATGCACAGAATTTTTTTTTGACCTTCTTTAAGTATCCTGTGCTATCTTGTAATCCAGTGTTATTCTACGTTTTAATGGGTCATTAATAAATTAGCACTCTAAATAACCAAACAAAGAATATGACTGCTCATCAAAGATGCTAAACTATCAGAACAGGCAGGAGAGGTAACATCGGTCTATAAGAATACTGTCAATTTGAAAGAAATGGCAGTGGGGTTTTAAAGGTTATTTTTGCACCGTCCCAACAAAACCTGGAACAAACCGATGTTATTAAATATTGGTACCTTCTTTAGAGCAGTATATATATCCATCTCCACTTGCATGACAAAGAGGTTAGAGGAACCAATCAGCTGTTTCATGAGGTTTATGCTGAAACGCAAAAGGCATGGCTTGTGTTCAGTTCAACAGATTATCTGAATCGCATTTTATTATGCTAAACATGTTTCCATAATACCTGGGTTAATGCCAGAAACTCAATACCTGAGTTCTTTGAGGAGTTCCACACTCTGGTGGGTCATCAGGTTGTTCAAGAGCCACTCGAGACACCTGGATTTAAAAGAAGGAAGTCCTTTCATAGCAGGCAGGCCATGCGGTGAGATGCCATGTACGTTTCTAGTAAGCTGCTGAGCATTTCCCCCCAGATGTTATAGTAAAATAGGGAGCCCACAGACATTATACTCCAAAGCCCATCCAATCAACTATGACTGGATAACGGACTACATACTGCGATCGTTCTATTTTTAACTTTTAATTTCCTATATATGCTTCCAATGTTCTGTCATAAAGAAGCAGCAAGGTTTCTGCTGAAAAATATCACATGACACGTCATACTAGTTTTCTTCCTCAACAAGTGCCAATACTTACTTTTTTTTCAAAGAATCCAATCCATATGTTCCCGCAGAATTATAGTAACTGCACACAGTTTTTGCATTAATTGTTTCCTTCATTGTCTCGCCGCACTGCTGTATTAAGCCATCCTGTAAGCACACAATGATGCAAAACAAATCCTTACTCCTGGGCCTAATGCTACAGGGGGTGCCCCCACCTCAAGCTAGCTGGCAAAAATGCCAACAATGACTATCTAGAGATACTCTGGCTTCATTTGGACTATACTCTATGCCAGCGGTCAAGATCTGTGAAAGCAGGGAGCCATTTCCACTTACCAGCTGTAACATGCTGGCAGCTGCCAGGAGGGCAATGACTCTGCTAGGGTTGATTAACACGTCATCCCGGTAAAGTGAACCAAAGGCAACCTGTAAGGCTACAGAAAACCACATCCTAAGGCTACTCATGCATAGAGAACACGGTATACCTTTATTTCCCACCCACCCCAATTCAGTATGTTTATTAAGGGCGATATACAAGAAGTGGTTATTTCTCTAATTATTTTACACGTAGTAACAAGAAGATGCCCTTGAATATTGAGAAGCAGTAGATCAGGTGCTGTTTTTAAAAAAAATGTAAAACCCTAAGCAGGACAAATGGTGAATTTAAGTACAGGAGTCACCACATTTGGTGTCTAATGTGAGTCCCTCTCGCGCTAGAAAACTCCCAATTCTCCTGCAGATTTGACAAAGTGGGGCACTGAACAAAGCTTGAAAAATGGATCATAAAGTAAAAGGATAGGCACGTCAACATAAAGTGTGTGTTAGGTTCCGTATGTTCATTTAAAAATGCTGAAAGTCTCAATCAGGTTGAAAAGCGTGCATCCGGTGTGGCTAAACGACAAAAAAAAAAAGGCATTGTGGCAATGTGAGTTTAGGTTGTGAAGTCCCTCACGTGGTCTGTATCTGCAGCACAACATTGGATTCCAGATTTTGTTAAAAGAAGCAAACTTCTGGAGCAGCCATGACAAAGGTCTTCGTTCGTAACAGCATTAGTAATGCAGGCATGTGCGGCTCAAGCTATTAATTCAAAGCTTCAGGGAGAAGCATGCCCCACAATACCTAGTCAATAATGGCAGCTTTATTTCCCCCCCAATGCCTTCAGCATGAAACTGATTAAAAATCTGCTCAATTTCAGGCAGTGTTCTAATCAACATCACAGGGCCAGTTTGCTTAACAACCTGGTCGTTAGAACAGAAAGCAGTCACTAAATGAGGACAGGGTATAGTCTGCAACCTGCATAAGCTATCTGTAATTTTGTATAATGATCCTTGGTCAAACTGACCTGATTTTCAGTAAGCTACCATACCTCAATCCTCTCAACAAAAACCAAAACAAAACCTTACATTATACTGAAGTTTATGACTGGAATGAAGAGTTATGAGATGAAATGGTAATTCTTTTTATATGCTGATAGTGACAAAGCATTAAGAAAGCATTTATCTCTCAGACCATAAAAATGTGATTTTCATAATTTGCTGTTCATTTATAATAAAAAAAACCTGTGAAAGACATACTGAATATTTTAGACATGTTTGTAATTTCACCAACAATAAATACCATTTATTCTACCCTGCTTTGGTTAATACTATCTCCAAATGTAGAAATCCATTTTTTCTGATGAATTACTTAGCAAAATGAGTTTTGCTAAAATGTATTTTGCAACAAGGAGGTAAAATACTGGAAAGTCCTTCCAAAGATAATTTGGAACAGCTTTGTTCTAGAACACCTGGTCCAAGTAATCCATTTCAATTTGAAACTTTTATGTTAGAAAGAGTCCAATGAGGAGGATTCCTTGCTTACCTTCTATGTCAATATTCTGATCAGGAATTTCCAATTCTATTGTGTCCATTCCTGATTCTCTCCAAGATCCACTGAACATACTTGAAAAGTAGCCAGACTACAAACAGAAAAGTCATGCTTTTAAATAATTTTACAACTCTTGAAATTAAAAGATTGTATATGATAAGAAGGTATAACACAATATTATTTTCATAGCAAGAGGAACTAAGATAGTTACATTTGAATTAATTGTTTTATTTGTCACTCCTAATTTGAAGATACGTTTCTTAAATTTGAATCTTACTCATATTCTAAACCAATTGCTTCATTTGCCCGCCAACCATGTGCTGGTTTTAATACTTTAATCTGAACAGAATAAATGGGTTTTCATTGCATCTAAAATGGGAAATGATGGAACGCTTGCTCCAGGAACTGGAACTAAGATCAAGCTCAGGGCTCAAATTTGGTTAGTAAACTAGCATTAAACCACACTTTATCAACTTGGCTGTAACAGGGCACTGTGGCTTACTTAAACTGGAACTGGAACCAGCATGCAAAGCCAAGAGGGAGGGGATTAGCCAAAGCTGCGTTAAAATTTATTTATATAAGTGGACAGATTGCATCCAAGAAAGATAAGTTATCAGAAATATATATATATAACAGCATCTCAAATATATACTACCTTGGCCAAAAATTCCTGCGGCCAAAATTATATATAGGTATTGAAGGAACTACATGCAACACATACAATTACTGGCAGGAGGAAAGGAGGGGCAGAGTATGATACATTGACATTTTTATAAGAACACATACAGGTAAATAAATCAATACATACAGTACATACAACTTAGGTATACCTTTTCATTAAAGTGCATTTCTTATAAAATTGAAATTGCTAGTTTTTGATCCAATGAGGAGAAAAATACTGTTTACTAGAAGTTCACATCCCAGCTGGAGGTGACTCATTATGAGCTGCTATCACTCACCGTTGTTTAAGCCTGGGAGATTAAAAAAATAAAATCTATTTGAACAGCAATATTGTTCTTGTTCCACTTCCTCAACCCTGACAAATCTGTACTATTCATAAACTGTGTTTAATATATCGTCAGTCTCTGCTGCTCTGATATATGTATAGCAAAGGAATATTGTGACCGCAGACTAATATTTGTCTAGCAGCTGCTGTATTTCAGCTTCCTTGACTTCTGACCACTATTGGGACCAGAATTTTGGTCATAAGTCAGAATGGTTGTAAAGCAAGACCAGATTTTATGACCATTTTTACAGTGTAAAAAGAGAAATCTGGCTTTCCCAACTGAATAAAGAAGCTGGCTGGGGAGGTCACAAATTATGACGACCTGACTGCAAGAAGCTGTAAATGTGAGACAGTTTCCAAGCGCCCAAATTACAGTTGTGACCGTTGGCAAAAGTTATAACTTTGGGGATAGGTAGCAAGTCACATTTTTCAGGACCCTCGTAATTTTGAATCACCATGGAGGCTTAACAACGCATGGACCACATAGTACCTGTGTTTTCTGGACCCCATTCAAGGCAGCGGAGCTCTGCGTTTGAGTATTATACGAAAAGGTCTGAAGCCTGCTTACTAATGATAGTGGAGATCCAAGAAAGAAACAGGCCATTTTTACCTGACAGAGGTATATCTTGTGCAAGTTCCATTCTTCTCCCAGGGCACATATTTTAACATCACTGTTTTCCCCATTCAGAAATAGAGTCTGATAAATATACTTTGAAGTGCTTTTTAGTTTTTTCCTGAATTAGGAAAAAAAACCAAACATAAGTGTTGAATTCTTACATATATATGATATAAATACCAAGAAAAACATCTGTAGCTCACTCAGGGTTGCACTGTAGAGTTCTTGAGGCCCTCTCAGCTTGGTTATTTGCTTGCAGACATTTCATTATCAGATTACCTAACATTATCAGCATGAGGGAAAGTGGGAGTTTCCTGCTGGTTGATATATACTGGTAGTAGCTTGCCCTGCAGGTTTTCGAAGAGACCTGGTTCCCTCCCTGTGCCTATTTGCTTAATAGTATTTCTTCTGCATAATTGTTTGTCTAGAATAAACTCTGATTTTCTAAATATTGGCTGACAGAGGGAAAGTGTTCCAGGCTATTTCCTTTGTTGGTTTATTTATTTTCTCATTTGATAAAGAGAAATCTCATATAAAAATGATATATAAGCTGCTACATAAAAATGAAGAATAACCCCGCAGTCACGCACCCTGATGATGTTACCTAGTTGGGTCAAGAAATGTCTGTAAACAACCAACCAAGCTCAGAAGCACCAAGAACTCCATAAAATTATATATCTTTAAGATTACACGTAATATCGAGGGCTTTAAAGGCCATATAATAAGCCCCTTTGCGAGCATCCTTCAATTTGATCGAATGGCTTTCCCCCAATCTTAACAGACCAGCATATTTCAGGGGCAAAACAAAACAAAACCCCAGGGAGCCTCTTTCTGGAAGTTTCCCACAGTTGTTGCTGACTTTATGGGCGGCCCTTTTCAGAAAATTGGGGACTTCAACAGAGCCAGTTTGGCTTACTTATTAAAGCCAGGAGGCGAAGGTGAGTTCCAGTCCTGCCTCAGCCAGGAATGACGTTTGGGTGACTTTGGCTCAGCTCTTCTTTCTCCGCCCCCCCCAACCCACCTGGCAGGGTTGTTGTTGTTGTTGTTGTGGGGAGACAGGTAGGAAGAATAAGGAGGTTTTAGGGCTTTATTCGTTTTATGAAACGAATAAAGGCGGGAG
>JANHFT010007140.1:10281-26437 GCA_032467955.1 Pseudoxenodon macrops | reverse complement strand
TAATGAGAAGTCAAATAGTAACAGTAATGCAGTCTTAGTAAGTAGTTTGACAGTGGTGAGGGAATTATTTGCTTAGCAGAGTGATGGTGTTCGTGAAAAAACTGTTCTTGTGTCTAATTGTCTTGGTTTGCAGTGCTCTATAGCATCGTTTTGAGGGTAGCAGTTGAACAATTTATGTCCAGGATATGAAGGTTCAGTATATATTTTCAATGATAGGAAACCAAGGTCCAAATCCCCATTTGGCTAGAAAACTCTGAGAGAACTGGCCTTCTGTAGACTGAATCGAGTTCCTTAGAGGAAAGGAAAAACTCTCATAAAGAAATAGGTCCTCTATGAAAGATTTGTGGTAGAGGGTACTGCCTTATCACTTTAGCAGACTTGAATGGAGAGAAAAGCTTAATTTTGTAATATTAAAAACATTAATTGTTCAGGTACTGTAAAAGAATGAATTGAAAGCTCAATATGAAGAAAGAAAGAACAAACCTCAGTCATTCAATTTCTGAAATGTTCTAACCAAATATTAAAATAACAAAACAGCACCCCCTGGTAGAAGACAATAAAATGAATTTTCTGTCAAAGCCACAAAACTTGGCAAACTATTTCCTGACTTGCATTTGCTAGCCCTTGGGGTATTGATTGTACCTTGAACAAACTCTAACCCAGAGGAGCAGAACTATACATTACACATATGTAATGTTGCAGCAAAAATAGAGGAATAGAAAATGCATTTCTAATATTACCTGCAGGGCAACATCCTACGATGTGAATGGAATTGCCTCAAATCTGAAATTTGAGGGGAATCAAATGAGTTAGCTTAAGGTGGCAAATGAAATCTCATCTGTTGTGTTGTTCTCTATTCAATCAATTGCACATATTTTATTAAAAATGTTTTCAGAGGTTGAAAGCTGCTTTTTGGCTCAAGTCTGACATTGAACACCAATGACTGTATGGTACCTCCTTTTTTTAACATAAAATTAGGTTCTTCATTCCCACCTCTTTCTGGCGCTGTATGCATTTGTTCCCTGCATTTGTGTTTAGACATTTTATACTATTTTTCATTAACAAGTACATCTATTCTCCAAGAAATTTGGGCTGGAGGGCAAAGTTAATTACAAATAAAATAGGCTGAAGCTTCAAATAAATCCACTAACCTGAAAATGATGTAAATCCCACTCTTTTGCTGATCTTTTAAAAAGCTTTCTCTAAACTTAATATTTTTATTTATTTTTATTTTATTTATTTGTCAAGCATATATAAGATAACAGATAAAAGTATAAACATGATGAAATGGATACGAGTAAAAAGGGACATTAAGACAGGGATGCTAGGCATGTTGGAGCGCTTAAGCATGCTCCTTTGCGCTTATAAAGTTGTTGTGTTATTTATTTCTCAACAATCAAATGAGTTGCAGGAAACAGCTCTCTTAAGTATGCGAGAGAATAATTACTTTGACAGTGAACATGTACAATTTTTATTGGCAGAGGTTATATCAGTAATTCTTACTATGTACAGTCTCAGCATGCAAACTGTGTGTTCTGTGAGTCCCTTGATGCTTCAACTTTTAGCCTAATTTTGAGATTTAAGCAACTTAGGCAGCTATTTATAGGCACTTACTTAGAAGTTAACTCCTTTGAATTCAATGAGTTAAATTCTGAATGGGTGTACTTCTGAATAGGAAGCTTTTTATTGGTCATTTCACTTTTTCTAACCCAGATTGCCTGCTGATGTGTAACATTTGGTTCTAAACCTAAAGAGCACCCATTTGATTACTTAGTTTCTTTATATACTTAGCAATTTGTCTAATAATATATCATTATATATTTAATTGTGTCTTTTGTCTGTCACAAATATCATGCCACATTCGTTTTGGCCACCCAACCAAGGACAGTTGTAAATATCTTTATTGAGACATACAGTACATGTAATCTGGGTTATATGTTTCATTCCATTTCATTTCTGTTTTAAGTGTTAATCTTGTTGTGTACAAATTCTTCAACCTTTAACTGGACTAAACTGGCTTTCCTTCACATCATGTCTCCTACTCTTGGGAATTAAAGGGTTTTCCTTTAAAATACCAGGTCTTTTAGATTTTAGAGAATGTAGATTTCAGTTGAACCCAGTTTGATCCATCTTTTTCAATGTGTAAATGGTAGCTGTTCTTAAGCATTCCTTCTTCCTTGCAGCAGGATTGATGGGTATTATTAAGAATAAATAATGTTTTCTTTCTTAGAGAATAAGAAGAGCAGAAGGAAGAAGAAGTGGAGCAATTGTGGATAACTGGACAATTCACTTGAAATGTAGCTTATCTGGTATCTTCAAATAAAAGAATAGAGTAGAAAGTAATGAAAAAAGACTGTTCTCTGTTCTCTGTATAGGTTTCTGCAGGGTGAGGATAAATAATCTAACTTGTTATAAAATATAGCAAATCTTTATCCTGGACTGACCAGGTGAAGCTGTGAATGAATGGATCCAGTGGCTGCCTGGAAACTGTTCACATCGTTTCTAGATTTGGTTCAATCCTGCCAACACTGAGTGGCTGTTGCCTGGCTGTTTTGATTCCCTGGGTTGGGGATGCTTTCACCCTTGGTCTTGAAATGGGGCATAGCTTCTCATTCAAGACTGGTCTGCAACTTCATGGTCCACTTGGACTTATCATGGTCAGGAGGGCTTTTGCATGGATTCATTTTGTGCACTACTTGTGTCCTCTTCACAACTGCAAGGCTATTGAGATGATCACTCCTCCCCTGCTTAACTCATGATTCAACTATTGCAATCTACCATATTCAAAATAGAAAAAAAGAACAAAAATGCGGGGGGAAATAGATTTTCTACTGTAAAAAGGGAAGAAAAGCATGTTTAAAGCAAATATTTAGCATTAAATCTTGAATATGTAGCATTGGTCAGTATTTCTATTTCATCAGTAGTTTAAAAGGATAGAGACATATCACAAAACGGGCGACATAATCATTACATCTAGTAGGGCAATCTTTTTTTATACGCAGACGATACTGGGTTTCATTCATAACACATCATATATGAATGAATGCCAAACTGTTAGAATGTAACACAATATCATAGTCATGTCTTTAAACTTTATTCCCATCCCCAGAAATGTACTAATAAAGGAAGGAATAAACCCAAATAGCACAATAACGGATTGAGCCTGAAACATACATAAATATCCCCTAAACCAGTGGTGAAATTCAATTTTTTTACCACTGGTTCTGTGGGCGTGGCATGGTGGCCATGGCAGGGGAAGGATACTGCAAAATCCCCATTCCCTCCCCACTCGAGCCAGCCAGAGGTGGTATTTGCTGGTTCTCTGAACTACTCAAACTTTTCCGCTAACGGTTCTTCAGAATGTGTCAGAATCTGCTGGATTTCACCCCTAACCTAAACCAGTCAAACTCAATTGGATGCATCACGCGCTGGCCACGCCCACATCTGGTTTAGCAAAGAGGGGGGAAATCCCGATACATCACGTGATGCCGCTGTGACAACCTGAGTTTGACACCCCTGCCCTAAACTATTTTACATTTCCAAAAAAATGAATTATGGCTCTGATATGATTGTGATATATAGTATTTAATGTATCTGGTTTGGGCTATAAACATGTAGATGTCTATATTATAACAGCAAATAATTCTTTTCCCCAACTTTTTGTTATCACCTAGTGCTCATTCTGATTTTGAAAGTCCACCTCTGGTAACTTAATTTAATGAATAAAATGGTATGCTTATGCACAAGAATCCCTATGGTTTTTCTTACTCCAACAGATTTTGTAGAGATGAACTATTAGCATTTTTTATTACAATTTATTGGGAGGGTAGACATTTAAGTTCCCTCAACTCTTGTCCAGGAAGTTAATATAAAAATAACAAGGGGTCACAATATGTACTTCCTTCACTTGTTTATATGTGATCTCTTTTTGATAGCTGCCATCAGTGATTACCTTCCATTCTGTAAAGAAGTGTGATCACTGGGTCTTTGGATATTTTTTTCACTAATCTATCACCAAGGATAAATTCAAAGGCTGTTTTCAAATTAACAGCTACTGCAAAATGACTACACTAGTAATATGTTGTTGTTTTTTAAAGTGAGTGCATTAGAAATTGATCAAGAACCTTTGAGTATAAATGCTTGACAACTGACTAAAGTAATTTATATTGTAATAACCAAAGCTTGACTTCTTTTTGTTTTTGTAGACTGGTATTATCTTTACTGGTTAGTTCTTGATGATTGGCTGAAAAAGAAAAAAAATTGTGGAACTTCTCAAAGAACTTGTATTACTACAAGAGTTTTAAAGAATATTGAAGGGATTATGTTGATTTCAAGTGAAGTAAAAGTACACTGCTTTTGCAAATAGTTTTATTGATTGCAACTGATCTCATCTGGTAAGCTTACAAAGGAATGATTGAATATATCTTAATTGAAATCAAATGGAACCAATTGATCAAATATCTTTAAAAACGCATTCATCAATAACAGGCTTCCCCTTAATAGTTCAATATCTCTAATTCTATAAACTCATCTATCTTCCATTATATGAATGCAATCAAGATCCCTTTGTTCAAAAGGAGAATAAATAGCATGCGAGGTACTTAAATCTGGCTCGCGGGGCTGCCCTGGAAATAGGGAAGTACCAGCTCACAGTGCCTTTGCCAGCAAAAATGGAGTTCGGAACGGCCCGTTTTCACAGGCAGAGGGTTGCAGGAGACCATCGCAACTGAAAATGGAGCTTAGAAGCCCATTTTTGCTGCCAGAGAACTCCGGCCACCACAGGCATTCCCCACACACGTGACATCGAGCTGACCACACCCACCCTGGCCACACCCACCCCAAACCCCAAAGTCAAACACAACCCTGATGCAGTCCTCAATGAAATCAAGTTTGACACCCCTGCTCTATGTATATTTGCATAGCCTGGCTCCATCTTGGATGCATGTGTACATTCAGCACCCAGTAACCTTTTTTCACATGTGGAAGAGAGTCGTGACGAGAAAAAAATATCTAATTTGCCTTAAAGCCAAGGATAAATAAAATAATAAAACCACGATATCAATATTTCACCCACCAAACATTCTCTCTATTGTAAGAGCATTGCTTTCTGACATTGGTTCCAAAGACCCTTAATTTTTGCTGAAATTTAAAGCAATGGCAACTTTTGACAAGATAGTTGGGTCATTTTGTGATGTTCAGAATCACTAGTGCAGGGGTGGGTTCTAACTTACCTCGCATCCGGTTCACTTCCTCCCACACTGCATGGTTGCTCCTCATGCACAGCGCAAAACAAATTACACAAAAAAAGCCAAAAACAAAATGGCGACACATGCACAGTGCTGGAAATTCGGCTTCTGCGCATGCGCAGAACAAAAATAATAATAATAATCCAAACAAAGATGGCGGTGTCCATCAACCAGAACCAGTTCCGTGACATCACCAGCGGCTTACTACCTACTCTTTAGAACCAGTCCGAACCAGTAGGAACCCACCTGTGCACTAGTGGGGAGATTTTCACACTCTTTTCTGTTCCTGAATGCCAAATTGAATTTGTTGCAAACCAGATTACACTGAACTGTTTAGTTTTGTTTATTAAGATCAATGCATTCTACAGAGTGCCTCATAATTGTACATTTGCTTTTTATAAAGACATAATTACTCACTGCATAAATTACCCCAAAGTTAAATATATCCCATAAGGCCTCCTTTTAGCAAGTGCAGCAGATTCACTGTATCTGGGATTCTGTCTTGAAATGTTCCACACATGTTCCCTAAATCAGTACACTTGAATTATAGTTCATGGTTTTTCTTTATTTGCATTTTAAACAAAACTCTGTGAATGATCTAGGCAAAATTTCACCCTTTAATTTCCGGTACTTTCAGTGAAAGAACCGAGGTTGTGTTTTCATCACTCCAGTTTAGCAGAAAGGAAGCCACATAATTTCAACTGGATAATGTCCAATTTAGCTTATAAAACATACTTTATCAGTGGTCTGGTTACTTTATGTTTATATCTTTATTGAAAATATTTTTATGCCATATTTTGAGGAAAAGGTTTCTCAAGACAGCTTGAAAGCTATTTACTCAAATAATAAATGTAAAATTCAGCAATATTGATGGAAGCTGTAAAATTAAAAAATGGTCTTCATTCATTAAAAAAATAGACATTTGTTAAAAAAATAAGCTAGAACATTCAAAAATCTATACCCCCTCCTTTAAAAAAAACAGGAAATTCCGTAAGGTTTTAAAGCCAGCAATCCTTTAAAAAAATCTAGTCCCAGGATATTTTTGATACTCTGGGCCAAGACAATGCACCACAGAATACTGTGAAAACATGCAAACAAAATGGTAAGGGCTAATATTATAAGATAATTTATGTTCTAGGTTTTGGGTGGTAGAATCTGAAACTCTGATTGGCATTTAGATATATCTTGTAAAACACATATGGGCTTATAATATCTACTTTGTTTTGAGCAGGGCAGTGAGATACATAAGGATGCCAACTGCTGCTGAATATCTGTTATCATAGCAATCCATAAATACTTTAATCATCTGTCACAGGTGAATATGCTGCTTCATACATGGAAGACTACTTTATCTAATTATCCAAGACTACTCTTTCTGGTGGCCTCTTTCTTGTGTTTAATGCCTGCAGAGCCCATAACAACATAGACATTTATCTCCAACAAATATTTATATTCATTGATATATTCTAGGTTGGCATGCTTTGATCTAGATGAGGTCTTCATGAACATGAGAACAATATCTCTTTCAAAGAATTGTTCTATGTTCATATGAATCTAAAAAAAGATAAAGGTGTTTGAATTGCATTATAGACTTGGCTTCTGTAGAGCAGGGGTGTCAAACTCACATTGTCAAATCGTTGTCATGTGATGTATTACGACTTTCCCCCCCTTCGTTAAACTGTGGGTGGGCATGGCCAGCGTGTGATGCATCCAGCATGCGGACCACAAGTTTGTCACCCCTGCTGTAGAGGGATAAGATTGACCTCGACACACAGGAGGAAGAGTCATTACCAAGGCAGGTGCAACTTAGGTCCATTCCAGGAAATTAATTTGAGAAAACATTTTAGGCCACTCACTAGTTCATACAAAGATAAGTGCAGGAGGAAGGAAGCACATTCATACTTGTGAGATTCTATTACTTTAGCTTTTCCAGTAGAAGTAATTTTAGACATATATGGCATTGGTTACTTAGTTTGGTCTACCTTATAGGAATAACAGCTGTTTTAATTATTCATTTTTCAAACTCAAGTGGAATAACAGTTGCTTTAATAAGTTGACTCATTTTTCAAACTCAAGTAGGAGCTTGAAAAAAAGCATGGTAGTTTTAAAGAGTTGCTGGGCTCCTGCTCTTTCCATAGCATTCACTTCTCTGATGTACAGAGAGTGATCTGAATATTTGCTATGCACATTGAAAATGTACATGGCATATCATGTTAGTAGATCAAACATACCAGTAATTCATATTGTTGTGCAACTAAATCTCATTTAATTCAGTAGAATCAGTCTGGAAGTAAGTGTGTTTAGGTCTGAAGCTTTAATAGGACTTCTGTGCTTTCCATTATTGTAACTAGAACAGCCTCTTTGCTTTGAAATGAAGGATAAATTTTAAGCTTGTTTCTGTTTGAAGCTGTGATGGCAAACATTTCCCCAACTTGTTTAATAAGTGACATAACATTATTACTCATTTGGGTATTTATTATAATAATATTAATCACTCTAATTATTTTCATGATTGCTCAGTTATTAAATGAATCGCAGGAGTCTTTGAAACTTGAACAAAACCCAGCAAGTGATACCAGCTACCTGTTGTCCTCATTGTATCTTAAGGTACCTCTGGATGTACACATCTGCAAAAATGCAGAAGGGATGTAATTTGTATAAGTTTTAATTAATTAGTTTTTGAGTGAAAATAGAATGAAATGCACCATGGTTTTCAATTGCTTTCAATTATCATTAAACCTTTTATTTTGAGAGCAATTTGCATAATGTTTCATAAACATGTAGACAGATTAACCTTTTTAGTTAATTTATTCATTGGTAGTAAAAAAATTCAAAGCACCTCTTATGAGAAAAGAATGTCTTGCTGTTAAATTACATGGAAACAAAGCAATTGGGACCAGCTTGCCAAAGTTTGTCCCATGTCAGAGCACTAAAGTATACAGAGAATAAAACTTCCCCTGTTAGCACAGTGTTGACTAAATGGTCTGTTTGTGAACAATTAACGGTATTATAGAAGATTAGGTAAAGTATTAATTAGAGATGGGTTAAAGGAATATCACCCTGAGCAAATAGCTTCAAAAATGGAGGGGTGGGCTTCTAGACAAGGAACAGAGGGGATTTTTTTTTTGCTTTATGCTATATATAAATTTTATAGGAAGGGAATGTTGTAGCCATTTGATCAGTTCTAAAATCAAGCATTGAGTTGCTCTGCATGACTCTGGCCCTGAATTAGAGGCCAATGAGCTGATTATATCTTGTCCTTCTGTTTCATCGGATGAATAATTGTGCAGTATTCCTGACAGTGCCTCTGATCCAGATTGATGTCTTTGAAGTCCAGTGTGAGTAAGTCTAAGCAGGCCATTATGACAAAACTCTAGGGCAGTGATGACGAACCTATGGCATGCGTGCCACAGATGGCACACGGAGCCATTTCTGAGGGCACGTGAGGCGCTGCCCTGTAAAAAAATGACCCAACGGGCAAACCAGAAGTGACTTCCAGTTTGCCCGTAGGGCCGTTTTTGGTCCTTCGGGGACTTCAGGATGCTTCAGGGTGAAAAACGCCCCAGCAGGCAAATCGGAAGTCCATTCCCGAACTTCCGGTTTGCCCATAGGATCATTTTTCACCTTCAGGAGGCTTACCTAAAGCCTCCGGAGGGTGAAAAACAGCTCAAAGGGCAAAAAGGAAGTTCCGTTGGGCTGTTTTTTACCCTCTGGAGGGCAAAAAACAACCCAATGTGTGTGTGTGCACATGCATGAGCAGTGCAGTGTGTGTGGGGGGGTTGTGTGTTGGCATGCGTGCGCGCACAAGCACGTACCGCCATTTTTGGCACGCAAGAAAAAAAAGGTTCGCCATCACTGCTCTAGGATCAGCAAGGCCAGCCTGGCACTGTGGCAACTGCATATTAGAGTGCTCAATCAACCTGGCTTCCATATCACCACAAAGCTGAAATCCTACAGAACTGTAGTTATGCCTTATCTCCTATATGGATGTGAGTCTTCACTCTGCACAAAAAGGACATCAAACACCTGAAGAAAGCTCACACGTGTATTCTCTGCTCCATCTCACCTTTCATTGACAAGACCGTATTTCCAGTCTGAAGATCTTGGATCATGTATAATCCCAGCATTGAATCCCTAGTTATTAGATCACAGATGAGGTGGGTGCGACACATCATCAGAATGGATGATCACTGCATGTCTTGCCAGTTGCTCAATAATGTACTGGAATCTGGAAGAGAACTTGAGGTTCTCTTGAACGCTACCAAAGATGCAGTGAAAGAATGGGGCGTGCATAAGCATGCCAGCGTGCCTACCGTTCCGTCCCTGTCCTATTGTTCCCTTTTATCCAAACCCATCTCATGTTCTCATAGTCTTGTCTATACTTGTATCTGTTTTCTAATATACACTTGACGAAAATAAATATAAATAAAGAAACCCTATGTCACTGTGATATCCAGCCAAGGAAATTAGAAGCTGTGGCTGCTAACAGAACCCACGGCCAAGCCCTGTGCTATGAGGCATCCAAGTTCGTTCAAAAACTAATAGAAAAATCTTGAGTGGCATCACAGAATAACTACATCCACAGTTATTATAATAATAGATTTCCAGTGCCTGCTTCTGTGCTTCCAGACTGGCAGGCTGCAGAGCCTCTGCCATGTCCACAGACGAAATGCACAGCAGCGTATCTTCTTGCCACAAATTATATCAAATGGGCATTGCTACGTGACATTTTTTCCCCATTCCACAATCTCAGTAGAGCACTTTGAAGAAGACCTGCTGACCATCTTGAGTCCTTTGATCTTGGAACACTGAGAAAACAATGAGTCATAATTGAGTCAACCAATGCTGTTTTCCCAGCTGACCAATAGGAGACTTGGGGGGGAAATGCTTCATTTAATCAACACCTGTTCAACTAACTGGAGGAGGGGGAAAAACAAATTCACAAAGCCCTCCCAAAACAGAATAAATTTGTAATAAATGGCTAATGCAGCCCCCTTCTTACGCTTACATTTTTGGTATATGTTATATACAAAATAGCAAAGAACAAAGAGAAGAAACTGTAATCAGGTGAATCTAGCCAGCCATCTTCCTTCCTTTGTTAAAAATCCCTTTGAGAGTTGTGAAGGTGATATATTATTTTATCAAGAGGCTGCAGTGAAGGCTGAAGCAGAAAGGATAGAGGGAAAGTTGGTAAATCTTGAACAAAATGTAGGACTTCACTATAAAGACGCTTTATTTTGTAAGAAGAATAAAGTAAAAATAGGGAAATAACCAGAGTCTGCTATTCTGTAGATCTTCCCCTCCTCTCCTGAAAGAGAAAATAGACAGAACTCTTATCAATCTCACTCTTGTTAAGCCAGCATTCCTCTGAAGTGCACCTGGAGGGTGAGAAATTGGACCACTTACAAGGTCTGCAGAACTTCAGGATTGTGAACAGGAAAATGAGGTTTTATGCAATTTAGATTACACAGTCACTGAACTTGAAATGCACTTGCTGAGCAGCTGAATGTGATCCTGCCAGTATTTGCAGGATTACAGAACTCAAAAGATGTTTGGGAATGGTCATCATCATCATCATCTCCACATGGAAGTGTCCTATGTTTGACTTTCTTCCTTTCCAGCCACCTTTAAAACACTAAAAGTCCATTTGAAGATAATCAGTTCCAAATCATCAAAAGTACATTGAATTTGATATAATTTATTTCCTTGGTTTCTCTCTAGTTAAATAATTCCTAGTTAGGTTCATTTCAACTACGGAGTATAAGACTCACTTCCTCCCACCCACCTAAAAGAGGGTGAAAACTTGGGTGCGTCTTATACACCAAATGTAGCCCCACCCAGCCATCCCCACCAGTGGTGAAATCCAATTTTTTTTACTGCCAGTTCTGTGGGTGTGGCTTGGTGGGCGTGGCTTAATGGACATGGCAGGGAAGGATACTGCAAAATCCCCATTCCCTCCCCACTCCTGGGGGAAGGATATTGCAAAATCTCCATTCTCACCCCACTCTGGGGCCAGCCAGATGTGGTATTTGCCAGTTCTCCAAACTACTCAAAATGTTCGCTACCAGTTCTCCAGAGCCTGTCAGAGCCTGCTGGATTAAACCCCTGTACATAGAGTATTTTGTAAATAGCCTAGCTCATGCCATGTCAGGCTTTAAATGTCATAACTGATGCCTTGGATTGGACCCAAAAGCAGAACAGCATCCAATGCAGAAGTGCGCAGCGGAAGTGTTATACGCATCAGTTGAAGTTTTTGGGTATTATTCCAGAGTAGCCCCATATAGAATACAAAATAGAGCTTTTGCTCCAGTTCTTAGCCATGCTTCAATACTGAGGCTGACTTGACTGCTTAGATGCACAGAGTACCTGTAAAGGAATGGGGGGGTGGGGGGAGTGTATTAAGCATTTTAAAGGAGGTAAACAAAAGAATAGAGGCAAAAAAAGTTTAAAAAAAAGTGGGCAAGAACACTAAGAGGGTAATACAAATAGTAGAAAAAAGTTCCAAACTTTCATTATAACTCTCCAATGTACCTCAGCATTATCTAATCAATATTTCAACCTACTTGAATTGGCCATAATAATTCTACTGATTTTCTTTATCGTATGATAAAAGTTTCAAGTCAAGTCAAACTCAGTTCCTAGTTAAAAACAGACAGCTCCAAGTACTTTATTTGGTAACAATATATTTGGCACTGCTTTCCTCTGGGATTTTGCCAATAGTCTTTGTATTTCCTGAACTGGAGAATTAGGTGGCATACAAAGCATTGAAATCAATCGATCAGTCAATAAACATGAAAGCAAGTAAACAAACAAGCAATAACCAGGTCCAATATTGAAGAGTCCTTGGTGCTCTTTGAGCCTGGTTATTTTGCTGCAGATATTTCAATACCCAAAGTAGGTAACTTCATCATTACTAGTCCACCAGCACTGATGATGTTACCTAGTTTAGGTAATGAAATGTTTTCAAGAAAACAACTAAAGCTCAGAAAGCAGCAAGGACCCCTCATTTCAACCCTGAGCTACAAATACTCTTCTATATAGATCCAATACAGCTTACGTTTTTTGCGCTAAACAATGACTTATGGAATATGATTTATTATATGATAAATACTAATAAACAAAATAATAGTTCAGCTTAAAAAAAAAGGGCAAAATAGCCCTGTTGATAAGATCAGTGACCAGAGGAGCGAATGGATTGAAAACAGCATTGAAATCATGTGAATGCAGGATTCCCCCCCCCCCAGATTAGTGTGCTTGGAATGTGACAACTGAAATTAAATCATCTTCAGCATTGTTTGCAAAAATACATATATAAAGTCAAGTATTCCAACTGAAATCTCAACTATTTAACCCAATTCCAAATGGAAAACACAACATTTCTGGAAAAGCAACAACAACAGCTTAGTGAAAATGCAGCTGTTCAGTTTCTGAATATGTACAGTATTATCTCCTCTCATAATCTGTCACTAGAGATGATCCTGGATTCTCACATGACTTTTTTTTCTGTCTTGTTCCTCTACTCATTGAATATTCCAACAGTGCCAGGAAAAATAGAATAAAACCAAATTGTCAAAATATTTGAATTAAAAATGCAGTCACAAATACTATTGTTTAAAAAAAACATAATGAACAATTGAATAGTTTTCCAACTGCATCTAAAAGACCTTAAGGCAAGTTTTAGTGATTTCAAAGGGTGTTCTATAGTCTTAGTCTATTCCTAGGATTATCTTCCTACCTTCTAAAGATGAAAATTAAAATGCTCAATCAGGAGGCAAGACAACCGTATCTTCTGATGGTTTTCAGAGACCCAGTTCTTAAGTTCTTTAAGATGCAAAGGATGCTTCAACAGTGACTGGGTTAAGTCAGGGCATACTTTCCTCATACTATCTACATGTGTCCCAATAATTCCCATCCAGTGTTTCCATTCTGATTGGAAATATTAAAAAGAAAACTCATTTTTCTTTTTTAATATTCCCAATCAGATTTCTCTTATTTCTCCTGATAAGAAAATTATCAGGAGAAAGCAACCAAACCACTCGTGAAGAGTCTCAACAATAGTTTTATTGCTACTCAAACTATGGTACAAGAATCTCACCAGATTGACTGAACTGAATTGAATTGAATATTTTATTTGGCAAGTGTGATTAGACACACGAGGAATTTGTCTCCGGTACAGAGCCTCAGTGTAACATGCAAAGCCACAGAAGATACTAAGAAGGATAAATAGTAATACTACAGCCACAACACATAGGTTGTTATACATAGACATTAGATGGCAGTGAGAGAATTAGGTGTTCAGCAGAGTGATGGCACAAGGGAAAATACACTGTGTTTAGTGCATTCCCTTGAGAACAGCAAGATAAAGCTTCATTGATTCTTGGAGAGTCTGACCTGTGCTGTTTACTATAATTAAGCTTTCCCTTCAGACTAGCTGGAGATTCTACCATAAAGATATCCCAAATCCATAGATGGCTCTATAGATGCATTTAGAATTTGTATTTACAATTATTACATATCAGATCTGAAAATACTATGAAAGCAGGGGTGGGTTTTGGTTCTTTTTGCTGCCGGTTCGCTCAGGGTCGCGCCTCGAGTTCTCACCAATCAAAAAATAGCTTTTGCACATGAGCAGAAGCAAAATCCAAAATGGCGGTGCCCACAGAGACACCGAAGGAATCAGCTCCATGATGTCATCGCCGAGTTACTACCGGTTCTATAGAACCGGTTAGAACTGGTAGGAACCCACCTCTGTGTGAAAGGACAAGATAGGAAACAGGGAAATTAAGTGACCTACTAACAGTTGTAGATTTTATATATGATGTAAGTAAAAAACAAGTAGCAACTTCAGCCTAGATACTTTTCATGTAAACAACCACATGCAAGCATCATGAGTTGCTTGAAAATAGTGAAAAGCAATGATGAAAGCAAACTAAATATCATGTCAAAACAAAACAATTGAGGAATCCCTCCGGACAAATGATATTTTTTCCCCTTCTGCTTATATGTCAGTTCTCAGTTCTGTTCCTATTAATAACTAATATGTGACATGATGTTTCAACAGATTTATCCATTGCAAGAGTTAATTATGTGTCTCCCTATAGCACAGACTGGAAAGGAAGGTCAAATCAGGGTTGATAGCTGTTTTTGTTTTGTTTTGTTTTAATGAAACCAAGAACTTTTGTAATCTCCACATCTGCTGCAGCTGCCATAACTGAGGAACCACTGACGTTTTTCAAGTTCCATCTATTCACAAAGCATCCCTTTTGAGCCAGCTTTTCAATTAGCAGCTCCCACTCTTCCTCAGAACAAGAGCATGATTTTCTTTTTCCTCTCTCTCTCTCTCTTGTGCAATAAAAACTCCAGACATTTCCATACTTTACTAGGACGCAAAGGAAGAGTTGGGAAAAATGCTAAATGTTTTTTAAGCGATTCCACATGGCACTCCAGAGTATGCGGGAGCTTAAAAATATGTTTCCAGTTCCCCCAGTGTATAGTTATTCTCATAGACAAAAGTAACTTCTAGCTATCTTCCCACAAAGATTAAACTGGCAGCAAGCAAGAAATTTTCCCGCCAAGAGCCATAACATGGGCCAGAACAAAGGAACACCCAGCTGCCTGATTCAATTCAACTCCAAGCAGTTCTGCTCCAGGGAAATGAGAGGAATTTCATGAACCCATGGATTCTTCTGCAGGCTACTTATCCAGCACGATAGAAATACACAGCTACTTTCTAATCCTGCACATACTCCATGATACTTGATTTTGATAAGGGGTTGTAGAAATCTTGGGGGATGATGTAAATTAGAGAACTATGCAGAACCTGCTGAATTGACTGAGATTTTATCATGAAAAGCACTTAGCTTGCATTGTCCCTCCTCTTGCTTGCTTGCTCTAATCTACTTTCGGTATGGACCGAAAAGAGCCAATGTTTTCTGGATTATGCAGTTATTTCTTTACACACCACCATTCTCTTTGCCCTTTTAGCCTCTCTCTAATATAAACATATACACTGAGTTAAAGCACTAGATAACATGAATGGAAAAAACAGCCATGTTTATACACTGGGCTTATTTTGTCAGCATGATTGATGTACTGTATTACGTATTTCTACTGGTTTGATGGGGCACAGAGCCTATAGTAGTTAGAACAAGAGATTAGAGTAAGTGGAGATGATTATATCAAATAGTACTTTCTTCCACTTTCATTTCTTGAAAGACTGTAATTGCACAAAATTTGTAATTACAAACTATCTAACTAAGCTGAGGTTGTTATTAATAGTGATCCAGAAGGATAGGATGATATACACTGGAAGAAGGGGTATATGCCACCAACACTGACAGAGCAAGGCACTGGAACAGTGATGGCTAACCTTTTTCTCTTCGTGTGCCGAAAGCACATACATGTGCGTGCCAGCACCCATAATGCAATGCGCCCCCTGCGCATTTGTGCATGACCCCCATGCTCCCCATGCCTCCAGTGCATGCACATGTGACCCCCCCATGCTCCTCCCCACACATGCCATGCGACCCTCCCATGCTCCCCCACCCCTATGCATGTGCACATGACCCTCCCTGCCCCCCATTTTGGACCTAGAAGGCCTCTCCAGTCTCCTGGCCCCAAAAATGGGCCATGGGGGGCACTCCGCACTCCCCCACAATCCGTTTTTGGCTAGTAGGCCTTGCAGCCTCTTGGGTCAAAAAACAGGACACGGGGGACCCCCACCATGCTCCCCCATGCCCGCCACACATGCACATGTGACCCCTGCTCCCTGCGCATGCACAACCCCCACCCACCCCGCATGCACACATGATCCCCCCTATGCAGGCATATCTTCTGCATGCTGACCCCCCCCCTGTGCCTCCTGAAAATCAGCTGGCTGCCCGGAGGTGCACGTGCATGTGGGGTGGAGC
>JANHFT010007137.1:45449-71185 GCA_032467955.1 Pseudoxenodon macrops | reverse complement strand
GGTGGCTGGATGGAGTCACTGAAGCAGTAGGTGTGAGCTTAAATGGACTCCAGAGGATGGTAGAGAACAGGAAGGCCAGGAGGAATGTTGTCCATAGGGTTGCGATGGGTCGGACATGACTTTGCAACTAACAATAATTGTTTATTTATTAAATTTATATATTTCTTGTTTTTTTAGTCCAAACTGACCAGTTCAGATGTGTCCAGTTAATAATTCCAGCAGTATATTGTACAGGTACCACTTCAGTGGGAAAGTAACAGTGTTCCATGTGCCTCAGCATATAGTTATGCTGGTCACTTGAACATGGAAATGTCTTTAGACAATGCTGGCTCCCTTGGGTAAGAATGGGGATGAGCACTGTCCCCTAGAGTTGGAATCAACTGGGCAGGGGAAAACTTTCCTTTTTTATTATATGGCCCAGGTCTTCATGACTTTGATGGTGTTTTTTCCATTCAATTTTGTTTTAGCACTTTTCTTACTGTTTCAATGTATTCTTAATTAATTACATTTTAACTTGTCCATGCTTGATATTATCCAACTATAAAATACTCAGATACCTGTATGCTTCATCCTGGTGGCCCCTAATAGTTTGGCCATTCAGCATTTCAATTCCATTACAGTTTGTGATTTTATCCCATTTATTGCTACTGGAACACATTTCTCTAGATAGAATTCCGTTGGTATACTGTATCTATGCTAAAACATTTATGGTGTTTGTCAATGACTGGATTTTGATTTCTGATTTTCCATAAAGCTTTAAATCATCCATATAAAGCAAATATGAATTTTATTATTGTTTGGTAGCCAAGATTTGTTTTCCTAAAAACCACTGGAAATGGGTTCATAGCAGACAAATAGTAAGTGTTATAATGAGTCACCCTGGAAAATATCTATTCTAATATTGACAAGTCCATATTTTTTATTTCCTACCATCAATTCTGTCCTCCATTTATTTGTTATTTTTTTCTATAAACATTCTAATATTTTTATGGACACCAGCTTTTTCAAAATATTTGATGATCCAAGTATGTGGTAATGAATCAAATGCCTTTTTTCAGTCAATTTAGCTCATATGTAAATTGGTTTTTCACATTTTGTAATTTTCTAAAACCATTATGTCAATCAGAAATTGATCTTTTGTATCTCTTTTCTTTCTTTTCTTTCTCCTTTCTTTTCTACTGGAAGAATATGTTCTTCTAAATCAGGGGAGTCAAACTGGGGGTCCATGGACCGGATGTGTCAAGCACAGGCCATGCCCACCCCAGCTCCATGAAGGGAAAAAATGTTGCAAAACATCATGTGATGACAAGGTGACACCGTGAGTTTGATACCTGTGTTCTAAATAATGTCAGGTGTTGTCTGATATTATACCTGTGAGCAATTTAAACATTGTAGTCAAGCATGTTTTCAGCCTATAGTTTCTTAGTGTTGTCCCTGTCTCTGATTTTTCTAATAAGATAAGCTTTGCCAGTTTTTAACCAATCCCTGATGTATCATTTATGCAATGCTTTATTAAACTATTTTACTGCTGTTTTGTGATCTTCTACTTTCACAATCTTTCTGAATTTCTTCCAGTTCTACATCCCTGAATACTTTTTTCCCCTGCAAATGAATCTCCTTTGATCTTCTAATCGTTCGGTGATATACGAGTCTGGATAAAATATTTTCCATAGTTCAAACATTTACTTTAAATAGCTCTGCTTTGTTGATTCTGATTTATAATAATGGGCCATAATTATGTAATTTTCAATTATAGTACAACCTCAATTGAGCCCAAAATTTATGTTGCTAAGTGAGATATTTGTTAAATGAATTTTTCCCCCATTTTCCATTTTTTCTTGCCACAGTTGTTAACAGAATCACTGCCGTTGTTAAATTAGTCACATGGTTGTTAATTGAATCTTCCACCATTGACTTTGTTTGTCAGAATGTCACAAAAGGGGATCTGCAACCGTCATAAGTGTGGTTAAGTTGTCAAACATCCAAATATAAATCACATGACCATGAGGATCCTACAATGGTCATAAGTATGAAAAATGGTCATAAGACACTTTTGTCAGTGTTGTTGAACTTTGAACGGTTGTAAGTGAAGGATTACCTGTATACTTTTGTCTTGTCTGTGGTTGTTGTTCTTGCAGTAATCCTACAGGGCTAAGTCCTGATTGCCCAGCCAGAGCTCTTAATCTCATTGCCCAATTGTCAACAGATGCCCAAGATCTCTACATCTGATGTGGTTCTTCTTGATCCAGGCAATGACTGATCCAGTATAAGATTCTTATCCAGAGGCTTTCTTGGAGCACAGGGAAAGAAAAAACAGCCTCCCCCACCCCCTCAGAGGCCCTCAGAGGCCAGAAATGTCCTCATGGAGCCTTCCCGCGATCCCTTTACTTACCTCAAAATGGGCCTCATAGAGACTCCTGGGACAGGAGAGGGTGTGACCAGCTGAAAATCAGCTGATCTACAGCAATGGCTCCTGTGCCGGCAGATTTGGTTCCATGTGCCACCTGTGGCACACGTGCCATAGGTTCATCATCACAATCATAGATGTTACTACGGTAACATCTATGAGAATCACCATAATTACATTTCAAAAGGAAAAAACTTGGTGAGTTTATATCTTCCCACTAATATAATATGTATTATAACAGATTATCTAACTGTCTATGGAGTATTAGAGATTGGAACATAGAAAATGATGCCATGTGGAGTGCTGAATAACAATCATTGGATAGAAACCACAATGTTATTATCTTCATGACATCATTCATAACATCAGATATTTTCTGCCACTACTGCCCCTCACCAAATATTAGTAAAAACTTTAAGTATTGAAACAATAGTGATTATTCTAAAATTACCATGGAATGGAAACTGTTAAAGATTAAAATGTTAGTAATATAGTCACCAGGTTTTGTGGCAATCTCTACCTTCAGTCTTTTGCAAAACACACCAAAACTATTGTTAAAATCTTGAGGCATTGCACTTTCAAAAATATTTCTCTTATCCTTTCTCACAAAGTAGCAATGTTGCGATAACACATAACAGCTGATTATAATGAGGCATGCACTCTGGGATAATAAATAGCACAGAAAACAGGCATGAAGAGGACCACACTAAATTGGCAGTATGAGTACAGCATAATTCATACTAAAAAGAAAGAATTATTTAGGTTTGCTTCTATCAAAAGAAATATATATATATTTTTTTAGAAAATTACATGCCAATAGGAAACAACGTTACTTAAACAATAGTCAGTAGGGCCCTTTCCTCAATTATGGAGAAATAATGAATCAGGAAATACTTGAACTGCACAGCTCAGAGTAAAAAGTGAAAGAGGAAATGAACAGAGACAGGAAGTGCTGAAAATATCAACTGAAGTCATATCACATAAAGACCCGCAAAATAATTTTTTTAGCTTAAGGTAATAAGATACAGGTAGTCCTTGACTTATAATCATTTATTTAGTGACCATTCAAAATCACGACACCACTGACTTGTGACCATGTTTCACACTTACAATTGTTGCAGCATCCCCATGGTCACATGATCAAAATTTGTGCACTTGGCAACTGGCATGTATTTATGACGGTTGCACTATCCTGGCGGTCATTTGATCCCCATTTGTAACCTTCCCAGCTGGTTTCTGACAAGCAAGCTCAATGGAGCAAACCACTTAACAACCACAGGATTCACTTAACAAATGCAGTAATTCACTAAACAACTGTGGCAAGAAGGTTGTAAAATGGGGGGGGGCTCACTTAACAATAGTCTTGCTTAGCAACAGAAATGTTGGACTCAATTGTGGTCATAAATCAAGGACTACCTGTAAAGGTATAAAGCAGGGGTGAAATCCAGCAAGTAAGATATTCAAAGGGGGGGTCTAGATTCTGCCAGTTGAAATTCTTTGTTGTCAGGATTCACAGCATGCCCTCCCTCAGAGATAGGTTTCCTACCGGTTCTATCCAATTCTATAGAGTAGGTAGTAACTCCGCGAAGATGTCATGGAGCCGGTTCCTTCGGTGTCTCTGTGGGCGCCGCCATTTTGGATTTTGCTTCTGCGCATGCACAGAAGCTTTTTTTGATTGGCGTTCATGTGTGCGCTCGAGGTACGACCCTGAGCAAAAATACAGTAAGAAGATTCAGAACCCACTTCTTCTCTCCCTGTTTCACTGGGTGGGATGAGTCAATGTAACAGGGACAAAACAACTCCTCGGGTACCCTATGAAGAACATGGGAGAATTATGCTCATCTCATCATTATGCACAAATACACACCTACCTGACTCAGAGAGCTGACACTGTAGATGTTAAACCCGAAGAGTGAAGGAGACAATTGTGTGATTCCTTAAAGGCTGATTTCCTCTTTTCTGTCTTTAGAATCATCAGATCTGTATTTAATCCAGAATATAGGTTCCAAACACTTTGCATTTGAAGGAAAGGGGAAAATGGTGAGGCAAGCAAAGGACTAGGACCAGGATAACTCTTCCTAAGATCAAGTTAACATTTCCCTCATTGCATAGCTTGCACTCACCCAATTTCTTTATGTTACCCAGAAAGTTCTACATATGGTAGTTGGCAAATAAATGGTGCAAATTATAAGGGTTTGCAATGAGAAGCTAGGAAAGAAGTTTGGGTACTAAAAATCTATTTGTACAACTCTTAATTGGAAGGAGTGAGAAGAAGAGAAATAGGAACTCAAACTTAAAACATATGATAAGAAATTAAACCTCTATGCACATAAGGATATGGCTATATATTGTATGCCAAATCATATTTCTGGGACTTGCAGTAGAAAATTCAAAGAATTTTGCTTTCCTCTCCAGGAATCTCAGGCCTAGTACTCATGTAAATATTTGCAATTTATACATACCACATTTTAAAAATAGAACTGTATCCTAATGACATAGCAACTGCATATTTTTGTAACAGTCACACTTTTTATCAGTACAAACATTGATCTGGTTTGTTTGCTTGTGTCAGGTTTGCTAAGCAAGAGTTCAAGGACAAATGTGAGGAAAAATACCAAAAAAGCACTAGTTATACACTTTTTTAAAAGTTCCAAATCAAAAGACTAATGTGAGAATACATCAACTTACACATCTGAGCAGCTGTGCTAAAGAAATAAACCAGATGTATAGTATTTTTCCTTCTTGATTTTTTCTTTGAAAGCCTTCTGTTAGCGTATTATATCAATGGAATAAAAATTGATTTCCTTTCAATCATTCTCATGTAAAAATTTATTAACTGCTTTTTAAAGCCTAGCTCATTAAAGAAACTTCTTGACACACTGCCAATCAGCATATTTAGATATATAAACACACTAAATAAGATTATCATAGCCACAAAGGAGGCAATGTTAAATTTAAATTTTGCACTTTTAAATTTTGCACTTTTAAATACATCTAGAACCAAACACACCTGGTGGAAGATGCCAATGTATCATTGCACCAATGGCATAAATTATTTAATTTGCATCTGAGATTTTTTGATATGCTGTAATTCATGCTTAAATTTACTTTAGTCCAGGGGATTACCAAAATGCAAATGCTCAAATGAATTAATTGTCATAAGTATCCTCTCTCATTCTATAAGAACTATTCAAAGGCAGCTATGGGAATCCCTTTAATATATCACCATATTAGCAGAATATGGCAGAAACATCATCATAGCTGCTGAAATATCACGTGACCTTTTAAAACAGGAAGAAACAATTACTGGAGAGGCATAGGGTCAATTCTAATTGAGGTTAAAATATAAATTCCACTAAACATGAGGGTATAATCATTGTTTCCTGTGGAAAATACTCTAGCAGTTCTGCAGATGTAGTTCAGTTCGCTCTAAAAAATAAGGGCCAGAGAAGGCAACCTTATACTATTGTACTACTTGTATTACTACTTCTAATCTCTTTGTCTGTTGTTGGAATTCCACAGTATGATATATGTGAATTTAAATATATCATAATCTATCTTAAAATGAGAGATGTTATATAAAATACCAGTAGGAGGGAATTACTCCATGAATATTGAAAAGAAAAACAAGAGTAGTGAGAAAACTTCACTTAGTAACTACTATTGTAGAATTATTGTATTAATATGGTCTAAATAGCAATGGCAATACCACTCATATACCGCTTCACAGTGCTTTACAGCTCTCTCTAAGTGGTTTCCTGAATCAGCATATTGCCCCCAACAATCTGGGTCCTTATTTTACCAACCTCAGAAGGATGGAAGGCTGTATCAACCTTGAGCCTGGTAAATTGCAAGCAGCTGATAAGTCAGCAGAAATAGCCTGCAGTACTGCATTCTAACCACTGTGCCACCACACCACATATTATATTACCACATTTCATAAAATAATGTTATACAAAAACAATTTTACAGAATTTTTCAAAATGCCACATTGTTAGTATATAACTGTAATCAAAATGTTAGAGGCAGAGATAGGATGGCAGAGTGTAATCCAAAAATTGCATTTATTTCCAACATGAATCTACAGACCTATTGTACTTAGAATTATGTAGCTGACTATTTCCACTTGGATATTCAGGATATGGTGTCACTAAAAGTCAACACAACTTGGTAAGACATAATCAAACAATCAATTTAGCACACAGCCGTATAGCAGGCTGTGATTTTGAACCATTTAACAGAGAAATCACCAGAAAGAGAGAACAAAGTATTTATATATTGACTAAATTTAAATTCATTGTTTGAATTGTTCATGTGAGATCTTTTAAGAGACCAACTCCATGTTATGGAAGCTTTCAATGTAGGATATACATTTGTCATAGTGTGGGGATAGCAAAATTTTGGTGAACAGGATTTTTATGTATTTGTTTATTATACTTGCATGGTCAGGCAGCTGAAAATTCAAATGCCTAATTCCCACAAGCAGATGAATTGCATATTTCCTATTTCTCCAGAGTATCCTCTACTTCAAAATTACAAGCATGTAATGCTTGTAAACATATGTAATGGCAAAATGCCAGCATGAATCATGGATTAATAAAATAGTCTGAGTTGATTAATCATTTGGATCCAATTGATTTATTAGGATTCTAGTATCCCCCCTTTGTCCCCCCTGCCTCGCCTCCTCACCTCATGATGTTGGCACGGCAGCTGCACATGCATCTAAGTATTTGGGGGGCAGCTTATTTTCAGGGGTGCTTATTCTAGTGCATGTGCTCGAAAGCCCAATTGGGCTTATTATCAGGACAGGTCCTAGTTTCTGGGAAACATGGTAACTGTTTATATTACTTTAAATTTTTAAAAGAAAAAATTAAAATTGAGTCTTCAAAACCAGCATTCAGGGATGTATTTGCAAAAATAAAGCAGAAAAAGATGTATATCTTACCTCATATTCTTATTTGCATTAGGGGTTACAAAATCAAAGATTTAGGAGTTACGGATATGGATTCTTCTGCACTATAACTGAAAATAAACACAGTGAGAAGGCAGACAATTTTACTCATAATCTTAAGAAATGGGGGTACTCTGCAATGTTTTCTAACAATGTGCAAGCCACATCTGTTTATCCAGTCTCATGCTACTATGCTACTACAGGTAAAAAAAAACTTCTCTGCACCTTAATCCCAATTATGAGTAAGCCCACATAGCAATGCTGTTGCTCTAGTCTCGGGGAAACTGTCGGGTGTCTACAAAATTAAGTTTCACAACAATCACGGTTAAATAAAACAGTGAATACTGCTATGGATTGTTTTAGCTCATTCCATTTTGGTCCAGCACAGAACTCATCACAAAGTTCAGGGACAGACAAACTGGAGATGAGAGACCACATGGTTTGTGGACTATGAGTTATCCATCTTGTTCCAGGGCAGCACTTTGAAAAGCACCAAAAAGATGAATTTAATGAATGACATTGACCTTCTGTGCAAACATTTATCAGAGTGATATATGAGCAGTCATGAGCATTCAGAATCTTCAAATCACAGTCATGGAGTGGTTACTGTATTATAATGCTTTCATTCAGGAAAGTGAAAAAATAAAAAGATGCTTTTTTTCCAAGTCTTCTCAAATCAGTGTTGGGTGGAGGCAGTGATATGGTATTCAAGTTCTGATACACAATGAGCTAAAGGAAAGGACCATCACCTTGAAACAGTACCTAGAAATACATGGGTAAGCAATGTAGCTCTCAAAATACATGTATTTCATGAACAAACTTACTGTGTTCAAGTACACATTACAGTAACCCATATAGGAATTGACCAAGGATGAATGGCAGTGAGTAAACCCTGCCAATGCAAAAAAGATCATAACTGATACACTAGTTGGAGTAATGCTAAGGCCCTCCTTATCACAGCTGCTACCTATTCTTTGAACAGAAACTGTACGTTCAGGAGAGCCTACAGATTATGGATCATCTGTTCCAGAGGATGTGCTACCAAATTCAGAGTTAAGACAAAATATCGCAGAAACCAGAGAGCATTCGTACCCATAATTTTTCTGTATTATTGGGGCTGAGTCTCCAAACACCAAGATAGTTTTTCAAACCACACTTACTGTTCGGCCAGAAGTCAAAGTACATTGATATTATTTGACTCTGTACTCCCCCAAATGGCTTCAAATAAATGTTAAATAGGAGAAGTGAGAATGTCAATCCTTCTGGAATTCCCTCTGGAACTCTACACTGATAAATAGGTTCATTATTTAAGTGAATCTATTTAAAGAAAGAATAATTAAATCATAAAACATAAGAATAAGAGACAAATGCTTTAGAAAACTTTTTAATATAGCCAGCTGTTTCTTTTAGCAATCTACAGAAATAAAAATAAATGTAGTAATATAAAGTGTGTTTTACAGTGTTTCAATGCTCTACCAAAGAACGTTATCAGGAATAAGGTGAATAGTCTGAAGTTTCATTGATATAAAGTATTGAATAATATGCAGTTATTACAGTTATAAATTAAAATAAGTGAGGGTAACAAAAGTATATCAATAATATGTGCTAAAAGTGTATTTCTGTTTACTAATGATTAATTTACTCAATTAACCCACTTTTATTAGGTTTACATGAAACTCTATAATGTTTTTCAGTGCACATTTATTCAAAAGTGATTAGCTAGATAATAAACTCCATGTAGTTTCTGGTAACAGTTAAGAAAGCAATTTGTCATACCTTCTTCTAGGACAGTGTTGGCGAACCTTTTCAGCACTGAGTGCCGAAACGGGAGCACGCTTGCGCATACCAGAAACTGGAAGACCAGTTCTTCCAGTTTCTGCCGCAGATGCGTGCACAAACACGAGTTGGCGCACCGCAAAGCAGAAGACCAGCTGGTCAGTGTGCATACGCATGCTGGAAACTGGAAGACCAGCTGCCCAGCATATGCATGCACACTGGGCGGCTGCTCTTCCAGTTTCTAGCACTCCTGCATGTGTGAAGACCAGCTGGCTGGAAGAGCAACGGGCAACGGCTTGTGTTCCTGGAGATATGGTTCTGTGTGCCACTTCCGGCACGTGTGTAATAGGTTCACCATCACAGTTCTAGGATATTTTTCTAATTCCTCAATCTAGGCATTTTCAGGCATTCTCTTTAGGCATTGTCTCATCTAAATAGTGCCTGGTTAAAAAAATACTTTTTGAGATTAGGCAAAGTCAGCTAAATCAATCAATCAATTTTTATTACAGTCACAGAGCAGCATTACAAATAAAACATTAAAAAAAACAATAAAAATAGAAAAATAATATATTATGATTAGTATTGTATTATCAATGGACAGTTAGAGTCTGCCTAATTTTGCATACAGTATCAAAGTCAGCTAACAGCTGCCAAATAGATAGGCAATTAACCCTTTTATTTTTAAATCTACTGCTTTGCAGATGTCCTAGGTCCCAGAACATTAAATATCAGAATTAACTTCAACTTCTTCCATAATTAGTCTGAATTATTGAGGCTTCTGGGAGTGTTACATATAATCATAAATGTTAAAACGTACATGAAATTTCAAACTCTACTATCATCTTCTGCATTTCCATCATTATGCTTTGGTAAGTAGCATCTGCTAAAATGCAGTAGAAGCTGAGCTGAGTAGCAAATGCTCACCAAAAGCGTTTAGGTGAAAAAAGTGATACAATGATACTTGAGCAATGGAAAGGTATATCTAGTCATAGTTTATGGAATCATCATCTATTGTGCACTTTCATATGAATAGGCAAACTGAGATTCCCAATTTTTGAATTTTGAGATGTATTTCTCCAGCCAAATTATGTGGTCAAAAATCCAAAACACTTTCGACCAAAGGAGAGGGAAAAGCCTGACATAGTTTACTCCTGGTATACATATAACAGATTAAAATACGGTAATCTGGCATAAACATATGGAAATGGATATCAGAATATCAAGTACAAAAATAGTGTTGAATGTGAATATAGATGCCAAATATTTATTGACAGATTTATACAACATATGCACATTCACGTTAGCAAACTCCTTCCGTAAACCCTATATTGCTAATCTTTAACAAGTACAGAAATAGTATGGATAAAATTTAGATAGATGCATAATTTCTATGCTGTACTTAAAGACTACAATTTTTAAGATATCTCCGTAAACTATTATTAGAAAAACCATGTTATAGAGTTCTTGGTACTCACTGAGCTTGGTTGTTTGCTTGCAGGTGCTTTATTACCCAACTAGGTAACATCATCCATACTAGTGAGGGTGAGGTTTGCTCTCTGTTATATATAGTAGCTTGCCCTGCCAGTGTTGGCAGGGATATACTTTTTATCTATGTAGTTCTTTGATTAATATATTGTTTTCTGCTTGATTTTTTTGGTCTGGTATTAATCCCTGCTTATCTGGATATTGGTAGCTGGAGAGGATGTGTTCTTGTCTTTTTGTTTCTTTCTTACTTTTTATTGTCTCTTTTGAATAATGCGTAAAATGTGGTCTATTTCTATATGTCAATTTATGACTGATTTGTCTGAACATTTTTTGGATTGAACTTGGTCTAAGGTGCTCAGTTTCTCAGTTGAAACTATGGTTGAATCTGTTGTGAGGTTAAGGAGTTTTCACCGTGTCTTAGAAATGCTAGTTGATGTTCATGAATACAGTCTGATAGGTTTCTGCAGTCATAGTGGCTGTTATAGATGACTCCTAGTTTTTTTTCTTAGTCTACCGGATATGTTGGTTTACTTAAAATGTTTTGGAGAGCTGTGTGTGCTACAGCGATGCCATGTGGTTCTGATGGTCTGTTGATATTTTGTGAGATGTTTTTGATGTATGGCACTGTTATCCTTTTTAAAGCTTGCATTTATTGTGCTGTATTTGGGTTGAATGGTCAGGCACTTTCTAATAAAGTTGCATTGGTATCCATTTTGTTGCAAGGTGGTGTATCGGTGGTCTGTTTCTTTATCTCGTGTTCTGGATTGCTGCAGTGTAATTGTACTGGTCTGAATAACATTCTTACACACAGCTCTTCTTATGGGACATTGTATTGTTACTTTGATAATGGAGTTCTTGTTTACTGCATCTTGTGGGCTTTCTTCTCCTGGAAAAACTGTTTTGTTCAAGTGCTCTTATGTAATCTGTTGAATTTGCCAGTCAAAGTAGGGATTGTTGGTTCTGTTTGATTTTTTAAATTAATTTTCTTTTCGTTTTTATCTTTTTATGACTAACCAAGAGCAAGAGAATGATAAAGTGATTTTCTTATGGTTTCATTAAATGAATTCCAAAAAATGTTATTTACAGAATACATCTTGAAAATAATAGCAAAAAAGATTTCTCTGCCAAAAATGGTAATATGTAGTCATAAGCTAGTATGGCTTAGCGGTTAAGGCACCAGACTAGAAACTGGGAGAGTGTGAATTCTAGCACCACTTTAGGCATGAAATCCATTTGGATGACTTTAGCCCAGTCACCTTCTCTCAGTCTAACCCAGCTCAGATGGTTGGTTGTACAGAAAATAGGAGGAAGAAGGAATATTAGATGTATTACTGCCTTTAGTTGTTTATAAAAATAATAAAGATGATAACAGGATAAAAAAGTAAAAAATAATTCATCAGTAATATTCCAAAATAAAAGCAAAATAAAATACTCACTACAACTCACTAATTTCCAACCATCAACAGGAAAATGTGGGGGGGAGGGAATATATGCTATCATTCCTCAAATTACTTGAAGTGAGTCCTCAGTATCTATGGCAAATGGGGGAGAAATAATTAAATTGTATTCTGTGCCAAAGAAAGGACAACTTTTGGAAACTGATTTCAACTTCCCTGCTAGAAAGAGGGAAGGATCATACAAATGTCACATGTTTAAATAACTCATGAGCAGGAAAGTAGGCAGATAAGTATATACACACAAATAATACATATCCCAACTATGTTGGGACAGCCATCAGCCATATAATCAATATGGATAAGAAGCAGCCTATATAAGGGGAAGCACTATGAGAAAAATATTTGCCTGAGGTCAGTGATGAAATTCATTTTTTTTACTACCGGTTCTGTGGGTGTGGCTTGGTGGGCATGGTGTGGCTTGGTGGGCGTGGCTTGGTGCGTGTGGCAGGGAAAGGATACTGCAAAATCTCCATTCCTACCCCACTCTGGGGCCAACCAGAGGTGGTTTTGCCAGTTCTCCAAGCTACTCAAAACATCCACTACCGGTTCTCCGAATTACTCAAAATTTCCATTACCGGTTCTCCAGAACCTGTTGGATTTCACACTGGCATGTAATACAGGATAAATAATTGCATTTTAAACACAAACATTGAGAGTCTAGATTGTCTCATAGAAAATGCCTAGAATTAGAAAACTGATTGGATTTTTCTCTCACTAAAAGCATGACTAAACTGATTGGAGAGTACTTAAACCAAAAAGATGTCCATGGGTGCATTCCATACAGCTTGCTTAGCCAGCAAAGGCATTGCGATCTTTTAACCTACTTTTTGTAGTTCACCAGAGGGCAGCAAAATCTCCAGGAAATTCCTTAGATTGGTACAGATTAAGCTGTGTCACTTCAAGATATTTCAGAGAATACAAACTCTTTCCAGAAGTTGGTTCAGGCCTCAGGGCATTTTCCTTCCTGCAGGCAATGTCAAAATGGCTTCCTTCAACTGCTTTCAGATTTCAGCCACAAAGTTAGTGCTATTAACACAATTGTTTGATGCGGTAGCAGCAGGAATAGTTATTCAGGGAAGAGCTTCCTTATACACTTCTGATACAATTGAGAAGACAGAGTCATGCAGTGGTGCAATTCAAATAACTTAACAACCAGTTCTCTGCCCTAATGATTTCTTCCAACAACCAATTCACCAAACAGCTCAGAAAGTTAAAGTCCTGAAGTGGTGAGAACTGGCTGAATCCACCACTGCAGAGATGGGTGCCTACTGGTTCGGACCAGTTCTATAGAGTAAGTAGTAAGCCGCTGCTGACATCACGGAACTGGTTCTGGTCTGTGGACGCCGCCATCTTTTTTTGGATTTTTTTTTTGGGGGGGTTGATTGTTTCCGGGGGGTTTTTCTTCTGCACATACACAGAAGCCAAGTTTTTCCCCAAAAAATGTGCATGCGCGCGAGAGTGAAGCATGTGTGCACCCATCAGGCACAGCCACATGGCACGAGAGGAATCGAACCAGCGGCGAGGTAAGTTAGAACCCACTCCTGCACCACTGGTGTCATTGCAAATGTCTTGAGCAACGAGTCATCATCATCTTTTACATTAGCAACAGGAAGGAATTCTTACTCTACCTTATTATTCATAGCAAAATATCTTATTTAGCATATTCTGATTGAGAAATAGAAAAAATGAAAACTATTTAGGGTCAGCAAAAAAAGACATTTCCAACTAAGCTTTTTTGTCTCCAAAACATATTATTCTAGTAAAAATGTATCCAAAATTGTGTGAAAATGTATCCAAAATTGTTCTGTGTGATTATGAATCTTTTTTAAAACAGAGATATTCCCTTCCTCCCCCTTCCCTCCCTCATACACCCAAATACAAACTATTAATGTTATTCATTGTGTCACTCATTTTTAAAATATTCTTTTATTTTGCAGTTTTAAAATAGATGGGATTCTACTTCAACTATATGATTCCATGAATGAATGCTTTTCAAATAGTATGTGTGGTCTATAATCTTCTTAGCCTTTGAATATATTTTTCTCAGTATGCATAGTTCTCGCTACATCAGGAACAATATTTTACATGTTCACTTGACAAGCATCTTTTATGCAGATATATTCCCAGACACATATCTCAAGTAATCTTTGATTTCCGCAGTTGAAAATCAAATAATAAATCATAGTGCCTTGAAACTATTTTACTATAATATTGTTATGTTTAATGGTGAAAAGCAAGGACCAAACCCTAATTTAATACCGGTAGTTACAGTAATACTTTTTAATACTTTGATTGACCTCAGAGGGAAATTTGCTTTTCTTTAAATAAGTCTCCACTTTATGCAAAGTATTTTCTGTGATCATTTCCCCAAGATTTGGATTCATTCCTAGTATACTTACAATGCCACAATTTACTCAAAAGCATTGCACAAGCTCCTCTGAGACCAATATGTTAAATGATTAATCTACAAACCAACAGACGATAGCATGCCATCTTGCCTTTGAGTTAGATTATTAATCATCTTCCATTTATAGAATAAAAACACAGCATTTGCACATCGAATATTAGTTAAGATCATCAATTTGTGTTGATATTAACATAGATTTTAATTATAGACTAATCTTGTGTTAGGAGTTTATTAAAAACTATAGCAACAGCTGAGTCAACGAATGATTCAGATACAATTTCCACTGATGACAGCATCTTTTACTTATGAAACTTCCTAAATTTAAATTAGGGTAAACCAAACAGTTGCCTTAAACAAAATTATACAAAAAAATTATCTGCTAATCTGTCATCATAGAATTATATTGAATGTTAATTCTGCTTCTTCTGCTTCTGCACATTATAGACAGCCATGAAGACTAGCAATGATTGTGTCATTGAGTCAGAGGTGGGTTTCAGCAGGTTCTGACCAGTTCTGGAGAACTGGTAGTTGAAAGTTTGAGTAGTTTGGAGAACCGGTAAATACCACCTCTGACTGGCCCCGCCCCCATCTATTCTCTTAAAATTGAGATTTTACAGTATTCTTCCCCTGCCACACCCACCAAGACACACCATGACCACCAAAACACGCCCACAGAACCAGTAGTAAAACACTTTTGAATCCCACCACTGCAGTGCGTTCTCTGTAACTTGCAATACATCTTCCCATAAAGAATCTAATCATTTCCACCCAACTGTCCACATTATGATTGCCAGAAACCTATCTGGCAGTGATAATAATTTCAGCTAAAGGCTGAAAAAATATAAGGAAACTGTTTTGTGCTGCTTTTATTTATCAAAGCTAAAAACAGCATATGGTATAAACACCTTGCCCTGTAATTATACTGTATAGTAGATTTAAATAGTCTACTAAATAGTATTTCATTTCATACTATTTTTTCCATTGGTTGAGTGTAAGAAAGCAAGTTCAAAAGGCAGTACTACAACTCTCCACAATGCTGTGTTTCTTGTAAACTAGCAATTAAATAGAAATAAAAACAGCAGGTTGAGGCCTACAAGGGAAGGAATTCTACACAATGAAGACACATAGCAATAGGCAAAACATTTTGGTTTTGTTTCTGTGAGTGCACACATTAAACCCTCATCTTCTAGGCTTCAGAAAGGAAATGAAGTGGGTAAATTATATAGATGAGGTCTGTGGATCAAATATTATTTCCTTTTATTTACTTATTGGGGTTTCTTAGACCATTAGTAATAAAATCCAAGCAGAAAAGTAATGTTTAAAAAAAAAACACAAGAATAAAACAATCCAGATAATCACAATCATGACATCAAATGGTTATTTCATGATTATTGCTGGAAATCTTATATATAATTTATGTCTGCATTTATAAAGATGCAGAGAATGGCTTGCAAGGTAATACAATCCTAGCAGTAAGTGAAAAGCAATGACTTGGCTATGTATATTTTAACTCTGCAGCAGTTCAAAAGAATTGAATTACCATAATAATCCCTTGACAAATTAATCTGGTGGCATAGCTGATCAAACAGACTTCTTCATGCAAAAGAAGCAAACTCTATTAATTAAATTCAGAACAGTCTTGATCTTTGATTATATTTAGAAAGCAGTGAATTATATCTTGCCTTATACAACTGCCTGGCCTTAAATATATTTACATGACTACTTGAATGTCTTGCCCCAATCTCACCCCATTCTGTGTGTCTACATGAAGTGCAACTTGCTGCATTCGTAGCAAGGAATTGTTCAGATGCAAAGTAACTTCTGTCCCAGGTCAGCAGCTGGCAAAGTGAATTATCCAGATCTCCCTCCTCTGTTTTGTTTCCTAGAGATCTTGTTTCAGGAGGACCTGCCAGTACAGGTGCATAAGATACAAGGAAGACAGTTGGTAGTATTGGTGAAAGTGGTGGAAATTGTATGATGGCCACAGCCTCTTATTCAGTAAATGGTTTGATATATATAGCCATGATGATCTTCCACTACTCTTATGTGAGCATCCAAGAGAACATTTGTAGCAGCAGATTGTGGCTAATGCTGTCCAGCTATGTTCCCTTTGCAGCCTGCTGTGATCCTGGGTAGCAGCATACAGCTCAAAGGCTGCTACAATATGTCTGTGAAATGGTCTGCAATGCTATTTAGGGGACTGACACAATCAACTGCAGAGCAGGCAGAAGGGATTCAGGAAAGACAGCATGGGAGTATTATAGGCTTATATTTATCAGCACCTGGTTTCCTTAGTAGCAAGCAATTTAAACTTCCCTTTGCAGCCTGCAGCAATGGTGGATGGAAGTGGAAAGGTTTGGCATTATAATCATGGACCAACATGAAGCAGCGAGCTACTCTCTCATGCAAGCATCGAGTACTGCAAATATTGTTCAGCTATCTTCACTCAATAACAACTCCCTTAGGGGTCAATCCAGATTTTTAAAATAGAGGCAGCAACTATGAATGGAGCACTGTACCACTGATTGAAAAAATGTCTACTGGTAGTATTTGTAGTCCAGTATGGCTGCCAAAAGGCTAAGGCATGACGTAGATGGCCATCAAACAAGTGTGGTGTGCTGCTCACTAGGAAATCATTGTTTTGACTATTGGCAAATTGGGGATCAATTTCCCATCATTTATCTTCCTGTCCAACAACATGTCCTGTATTCTTGCTATTGCAAGTACTGCCTCTATGCCTCTCTGGGGAGGGGAGGGGAGGAGAAATGTGCTCAGATAGTAGGCCTGAGGCTGACCCTAGCTGAGATGCAGTTGGTATGTTGCATGATGGCTACATGTTTTTGTTCAATTTCAAAATACTTGTCTACTGTCCAGGATAGTCTCTCGTCTCTTTATTACAAATGCTGGCAAGTGAGGGACATGAATAGTGGCACCGTGTTCTCTCTATTAGGATGATTAGTAGCAAGCCACCACAACTTACAATCATTCTGCTGTTTTAAGGAATTATTCAAAATATTCACCATCAATTGTCATTTACATTATTTTTTACATTTACCAGTGGGCTTTAGACTGTGCAATAAACTTGCCATGCTGAAGAAGTTACAGTATGTGAATTATCCCTTAACTAACACAGAGATCAATTTCCTGAACAGATAAAAGCTGAATGTTTTCTCTCATTCTTATTGCACAACAAAATTGTGAATAAAGCAAAATGTATATAAAAAGTAGCTGTTACAAAACAAATTCTCACATCATTCCCCCTTTTTGCAAAACAAAGTGTGTGAAATTATTTAGATCAAGTAAAGATGAATTGTGTAGCGTTCAAATGTGGAACGAACATACAATTTTAAAATAATTTAAAAGTTAATATTTCAATATTCTTTGCAATAAACAAAGATAGAAATACTATGTATATGGATTTAAACTTGAAATAGCTAAATTCTTTTTTAAAATTCTGCATTAGTAATGCTTTGTTATTGGTCTTTAGTTCTATAATGTTATGTTTCATTATCATTCATCTGAATCTGTTACTTAAACCAGTAAAAAAAAATTTTTTAGCCCTCTATTCAATGCCCTTTAATATAAATCACTGAAATGAGCACTTTGGACATATGAAATGCAAGTCACAAAAAAGACCCCGTTTATTTCCACCACTCAATCGAAGTAGCACTATTCAGTTGAGCACCACACAAAAAATCTGAGTTTTAGTTTCCATTATAATCTTCCAAATGAAAAATAAATTTAATTCAGTGAATAAAATCTGCCATGTAATCAGAGGTGGATTCCTACCGGTTCTAGCCGGTTCTATAGAACCATTAGCAACACCGCAATGATGTCACAGAGCCGGTTCCATCGGTGTCTCCGTGGGCGCCACCATCTTGGATTTTGCTTCTGCGCATGTGCAGTTTTTGATTGCACGTGCACGCGGGCTTCATGAGCACACACGCAGCGTGACCCTGAGCGAACCGGTAGCAAAAATATCCACAATCCACCCCTGCATGTAATGTTTGTAAAAACAAAAATAGAGTCAAAATGGGACAAAAGAGAAGTGGCATCAAGGTTGTTTTTATCAAAAAAGAAAAATGGGAAAGAGATTCACAATACCACCAGCTATTTGCTCAAGTCTAATCATTTGGATGTATAAGAGAACCTCAAGAAGAATTAAATTTAAAGGAACAAGTTGTACCTAATGTGTACACTGATGGCAAAAGTCAAATGGAAACAAAGATGATATATCTGACTATCAGAGGTATATGATAAATATATTCCATGAATAAACGGTAGAAGAGAAACAGAAAGCTGTTTATAAATCCAAAGTTGCAATCTTTTCGGAGGTGCAGGGAGACATCCAGAGTCTGGAGACTAGAGAACAAAATTTCTGGGGGGGAAAATTGGCGGGCAAGAACTGTAAGTGAGACTTGCTTCAGTAATAGGAGGGAGACTCCCAATAGTTTAGACTTGTACGGTAGAAGATCTGTTTAGGAGAGAAAGCCAGCATGTGATAACTGTTAGGCAGAATCTTTGTCTTATTTAATGGGCAAAAAGCATTTCTTTCAACATATCCTAAAGGTACCGATTTCTTACCATTAGTTCATTTGACTTTTATCTTGCTTTTTCTCCAAGACACAATATAGCTTTCCTCTAAGAGATCAAGGTAACTTTTCTCTAAGAGATCAACATAGCTTACATGGGTATTTCACTTAATTTATCCCAGACAATACCGTAATAACCCTGTGAGGAAAACTGGGCTGAAAAAAAGTGAGAGTGGCATAGGATTGACTGAAATAGAATAATCTGGATCCTAACCCAACATATTAATTACTGCCAAGTAAAATAAGTAAGGCCTAAACTGTTCATAATTAAACAGAGATTTGAATATGAGACTGCCTAGAGTAGACTTGGTCTGAAACTCTAATCAATACATCACACTGATTCGGAAAAGTTGTAGACCAATACTGTGTGGCACTTCAATTAGCTGCAAAGATTTAAATCCCTTTCTGCTAATTTTCCATGGATAGTTCCATAATAATTGCCTTTATGTTTATGAAATGGGTTGTTAGCTGCCTTGAATATATGAATCAGCAACACTGTCAGTGTCACGGATACTGTTAACCTGGTCAAAGAACTGGCAATGAATATCACACAAATAACATAATTTAGGCACAGCATTGGCTAGAGATTATCCAGTATAACTAAACCAATAGGGACTTTCAGAACCTGACCATGCATATTATTGTTAGTAATGTGGCCAATCCACATTCATTTTAGAGACCCACAATTTCCAGACTGCCTTACAGCAGTTGTCCCACCCCATTACTGTATAATGAAAAATAGTGTATACTGGGGAAAAACATTATGGATCCTCCTCAGCTAGCTTGTTCGTTTTACCATGCCTAGCTCTGCACGGTCTCGGCCTCTTAGTTTAATAAGACTGTCACCTCCTGAAACAAGATTGTAATCTTGACTTTGATACAGGACTTCAGCTGTGTGATTCTACAGAAGCCCCCTAGTTGGTGTAATTAGGAATGGGGAATTAGCAGACCTCCAGATATTGCTGAACTACAACTCCTAATCTCTTCATTATCAGCCATGCTGGCTAAAGCTGCTGAGAGTTTGATATCACGGTGTCTGCACAGCCATAGATAACCCACTTTTATATAACAGAAAATCAATAAAGTTTGATAGTATATAAACACAATTATGTTGTCTACAGTTTTGATTACCACAAAAGGTGTGAGTGATACTCTAGACTAAGACGAAGAGGTACATTTCAGTGCCCCAGCTACACATGGCTTAACTTGGCAGCTAATTTTAGAATTGGATGAAACTTCATAGGGATATGCCACTGTGTGATAAGAGTCTTTACTACAAATTGGAATGAAGCTACACTGAACAATTGATTAAATTCTGTCACAATGATAATGCAGGTCCCTTCTTATGGCAGGTTAACTTATTCCTGTCCTCTCCGTATTTCAAAAGACCTTTGCCTTACACTTCATGACCTTGAAGTTGAGCAGTTAGCTGTTACATGTCTTCCCTGCCCACTGATCTAATAAACTTTGTTTCAAGCTTCTTATAAATCATGGGCACAGTTTTAGACAATCTTAAACAACCATGTAATCTTCAATCATGTAAGGCAATCTTAAACAAGGATGTGATCCCTGAAAGTGATTAAGAGATGTTTTCCTGAAAATATTAGTAAATGGAGTGCTTATAGGAAAACTTAGCATAATCTAGTTATGAAGGCCTGAATTTCTTGAAAGAATTGGGAGGCTTTCTGAGAAGGATGAGGGCCAGAAGACTCTGCAGAAGGTGAGAATGATGGCCATAGTTGGTTTAAAATGGATTGGAGGATGAACCAAATCATTGTAACTTAACTCAACCCTGAGAAAATAATTTAGCCAGTTGCCTTGCTGATTATTAACAGTGAGATGAGTGGCAAACAAGTGTAATAAATAAATAAATGAAAATATAATTATTGTTCAATCAATGGATCAGCCACCTCAATTGCCAATGCAACTTTAGGTAGAATGCTATAAATTGCTGCAGACGTTTAAAAACAAAGTAGGAAAACTATTACACCAATATTAAACACTAAATTGGGTCAAATGTAGGATCACAAATCAGCTTGCCTCAGAACTTACTGAAAAAGCCAAGTTTTGAAAAATTTCATAAAAGATAGTAGTTTTATAATTTTTGCTTTACAATGTTTGTTTCAAAATGTCAAATAGAAAACTAATTAAATAAAGTGATAGGTTATTATATAATAATATTCTTGAATATCTAGACCTGACAAAGAAAACTACCTGATTTAAAATCTTGCTTTTAAAAGCAATGTAAGTTACAATAGTCATTGGGAAACTGTACTGTATTATATTCTTTTAACCTGAGAGGATCCCTTAATTAAACACTCTATATAGAGTAGCAGGCACAATCAAACACCTTTAGATTTGGAGATAGTAGCCTCTCGTTTAAGTAAAAATAAGGCTATTTATTAATTCTTCCTTCATGCACCCTGGATATTTTGCCACTCTGTAATTTATGACCTTAATCCACTCGAATCATTTTTCTTCAGTAAAACTCACCCAGGATTTCAGCAAAATTCAGTTCATTGTTTACTATAAGAATTATTATAAGAAATCACTTTATAGATACTCCACTCTATGTAATTATTTACAAACAAAGCTGACCGTTTTTGAGTGAAAAATTATATGCTGCTCTGTTGCTTATACTGCCATGACTGTCTTGTCATATCTCAGTAATCTCTCTGCTAGATCCATACAACACGGGGTTTTATGACATTGTATTAGACTATAGGCAGGACATTTTATACGGTAGAGAGTAGCCATGGGTTAAGTGAGTCTCATATAGCAACAGCTGCATGATTGGCTGGTGGGCCTCTGACTTTCTCCAATACAATTGAGGTATGCTTTTGCCTCTGTTTTGGAAAAGACAGTTTTGTATGGAGCTGAGAAAGAGAGGTTTCAGCAGACTCTGTGCCTGCCTGTCTGTACTTGTTCTTTTTATTTGATGTTTGTATTTTGTAATCCTCTAACCTCTCGAACTTCTGCTTTATTAACTCAATCTTTCTCATAGCATTATTTGTTTTGAGAGTACTTAATGCACTTGTTTTAATATTTATTCAAGTTTGTCCTATCCATCCAGGGGAAAGAGGAGGTTGCCTTTGAGCACCCGCATGGTCAAGCTGTATAGATCAGGGCTTGTTACTCAGTTGCCAGCTTAACACTGTGGGATTCAGCTAGGTAAAAGGTGTTTGGGGAGCCTGGCCAACTGGTATGCTGCAAAAAGGTAGTGGCAACTTGAATCAACTACCTTGACAGCAGGTAGCACCAGGATGAAGCTTTACCTGAGAGAATTTCAGCATCTAGGGAATCTAAGAAGACCAGCCTCTGTTCCCTGGATAGAGCAATAAAGCTTACTAAGTTTTGCTTCTTTTCATTAGCAGTTGTAGAACTTCTGAGCTAGTCTTTTTCAAATAAAAGATTTTCAATACGTCCTTTTGCTACACAAAGAGTCCTGAAGTCTGAACCATTTTGTAGAACCTATTCATTGTACAATTTGAGCTAAACGCAAAAATGTAGAAGATGAAAATACAGTTTTACCATCCTTTAAGTTATTTTAATCATAGGTGGGCTGCTACGGGTTCTCATAGGTTCTCCCGAACCTGATGTTACTTTTCTGAGCAAGTTGGAGAACTGGTTGTTGAAAGAAATATGCCTGTATTTCTACCCTAATCCTTATCGTAATTGCTCTGCTGCTTTCAGTGTTTTCAGAAACTGCCTCTGGGTTAAGCTTCTTAGATTGTAAGCCTTACACCCAGACTTTCTGTCTGTAAACTGAGTTTCTCAGGAGTCCCACACACACACATGTGCTCACATTTTGCGAACCCAGTAGCGAAGGTAAGTGAATACCAGTACTGCCACATAGGCTTCCTCTCCTTCAGCAGCAGGAAAAAAACTGAAGGTGATGTGGGAAGTGAAGGAAAGAGAATAGAAATAAAACTGCATAGTGTAATTCAAAGGGAACAGGTAAGTAGACAAGGAACAGGGAGAGAAGGAGCTGTTTACACATTACTAAAATAATTCAATTTACTAGGCAAATAGCCCTGTTGAAGCTAATCTTTGGAAGCTTCAAACTCTTCAGCATTATCTCCACAGCCATTATCATCTCAATCCAGGGGTGGGTTCCGGATCCTGCTACTGCCAGTTTGCTCAGGGATGTGCTGCAGGCATGCACACACTTTGCACGCTGCGTGCATGTACAGTACTAAAAAAAGCTGTGCATGTGCAGAAGCCAAAAACAAGATGGCGGTGCCTATGACACCACCAAGAGAACTGGCTCGGGGGTGTGGCAAGCCCAGGTTGCTATCCGTTCCAGCAAACTGGGCTGCCAAGTTACTAATGGTTCCGTAGAACTGGTCCAAATCCGTAGGAACCCACCTCTGTCTCAGTCTCTTTCCATGTTTTCAGCAACAATTCTGTTTTTTGCAGATACATTTGTAAGGGAAGAAAGCTCTATCTTCCTAGCAGATATGTACAGCAATTGTTCACTCTTTTTAGATTTTATAATATCCTACATTCATCCAAATCAGCCTGTCAGTCATATGCCAAACTTCTACATGTTGCATGATGTTTATTATCTCATGAGTCATTATTTGTTGATTTTTTTAATATTTAAATTTTAACATAGAAGACATTCACATTGAACAATAAAAGAATTGATCTTTCAGGAAGATGAGTCCGTGTAAACTATTTATTTATACAATCTTCACTGAAATGAATAGAAGCATTGTAAGCAATTGTCTAGCACCTTTTGTTTTAATGGTTTAACTTTTTGTTGGGTTTTGCCAAATATGATAAAACACTTAAGCCTTAACACTTAACACTAAGCATGTACATCTGGAGAAATGTTGCATGGCCCCACTCCCCCCACCAATATTTATTAATTATTAGAAAGAAGAACTAAATTAGAGAGGGTCTAAAGGCACAGAATTGTCTTGTCACCTTGACTGAAGGTAATGTTTGTTTACTATTTCAGTAATTGTCCCATTGCAGAAAATGCCCTCTGAATTTCCCACCCAAACATCTTTGTGCTGTTCCTAGAAAGATCCAGGAAGCAAATGCAGAAAAGAATTGCTCAAAATGTTGTTCTCTTGTTCTATTCTAGAAGTTACTTTTCAACTGCCACATTCTGAATCAGTGAAGAATCATGTGGTTTAACAGTCTTCCCCCTCTTTTGAAAATTTTACATTTTGGCAGCAAACAGAGGCTCACTTGGCAGCCTGAGAACTAAATGTTAATTTCAGGCTTGCTACAGATGGAATGCATTACTTTTAGAATTGTCTCTGCCCTGGGAACAGGATTCAACTACAGCCAGAAAACTATGAATAACAACCATGAATAAAATAAATATTGAGACCCTTGTAAGTTTTTCTTTTAGAAATGTTCTTAGTGCAACTCTGTGCAGGTATATATAGAAATCAGTCCACTTTCTTCACTGGGACATCATCCCTGGTAAATATATTTAAACTCCTGTTGAAATTGCTCTACTGAGAATTAACTTTGAATGTCTTCAGGGAGGTTCATTCCCAACTACATTCTGGATAACTTGCAGTCTTGGACTCTGGAGTTCAGGATTTTACATTTTCTATTTCTTTTCCCCCCTATTCTTTTCTCATATAGGAAACAATTCTGAATCATTCAAGTAATAATATACAATAATCAAACTATGATTAAAGTAGATAATATGGATGGAGCCATCCACTGTGAATTCCTCCACCTCAATCTATGTAATGCAACTTTTAATTTTCAAAGTAAATAATGAAAGTCATTCAAAATGTGACTGATTACTGAGGAGAAGGTAAAGGTGAAGAAAGGAGAGAAGGGGAAAAAAAGAAAATGAGATAAACTTCTAAATCTTGAGAGACACCAAAAGTTATCTGTTGATGTGCAGGCGCATTCTGCAGCATGGAATGTTCCTGCTGTAGACAGGCATCTCTTCCAGAAGATCTTTCCAATTTCTCTTCTCCCTGGATTTGCTATTCCCTCTAACTCTTTGTGCCAAATATGCTCCATTTTTACTGAAAGTGGGACAAGGAGAATTTAAACAATTCTCAATCTTGGAATCTCCACAGCTTGTTCTTACCTTCCTTTTGAAATGCTGTTTTGCCTTCAAGGTTCTACGATCAGATAGTGAGTTTACTGAGGATTTAATTATGTATTTCATAACATATTTTATACACTTATACAAATTATGCTACTGCTGCTAGTATGCTATTGGTGCTAGGCAACAAAAGCTTATTTTATATATTTTGATGAAATAAGGTTTGTAAAAAATGATAGGTCTTAACCCTAATCATTACAGAAATAACTAGAGTTATATTTTCCCCACATATATTGCAGTCAGTGTGATGAATCTTAGTACACAGAAGATAGCTATTTTAAGTCATATTTCCCATCTGTTTCTCTTTTAAATCAATGAATTACAACAGACTGACAAGACACCATTTATCTGCTGGATGGAAGTAATGAACATTGTAGCCATTGTAAGTAGTGGATAATCTTGCCACTCACTTAAGTACCGTATTTTTCGGAGTATAAGACGCACCTGAGTATAAGACGCACCTGAGTTTTTGGGGAGGAAAATAGGGAGGAAAATCTGCCTACCAGGTATTCCTCTGGCTAGCGTCCTTAGTCTGGTCAGCTTCAGCACATTATTTTATCCCCTGATTAG
>JANHFT010007137.1:29829-42483 GCA_032467955.1 Pseudoxenodon macrops | reverse complement strand
TTGCTTCTTCCCCAGGACCTAAAACCATGAGGTCCTGCTGTCTACCATTAAACCATCTTTCCAAGCAGTCTCCATGTCTCCAGTGTCTTTTTCTCCACTTGGAGCAGACCCTAAATGGACATTTCCTCCAACAATATGCTTATTGCATAATTTCTTCATCTGTTTAGTGGGTTTGTTCCATAGAATTTATCTTATATAAATTCTAATTTATATTCCAATTTTCCCAGTCTAATTAAATAACAGTTCAATTTTATAACATGATATTGGTAGTTCACAGTGCTGTGACAAAGAGTAGGGTCTTATAGATACCCAGTTATGAAACTCTGTCCTGAAATACCGTAAGTTTTCCAATGCCTCCTTATTTTCTTTCTTTCTGTTCCCCCTAGATATTTATAAAATATGTTTTTAAAAGATGATCTTACTTTATTTAAGATTTTTTTTTTTACTATTCTCATATAAATTGCCTCTGATTCCTTGAAGGAAAGAGCAGTATAAGGGAAACAAAGTAAAACAAAGTAAAACTAGTTTTATGTAAGTGTAAGGGATGCATGTTTTAATGGACCGTTTTTTCCGCTCCCTTTGTGCCTGCACATTTCTGATTTTTGTGATACAGTTCTCCAATAAAGGGAATACAGTTATTTTAAATAAATTTTAACACTGTTTTTTCTCCTTTAATTCCAGAATGATTTGTAGCAATAATAATCAAAACCGAATAAAAGACACTCAGACAACATAATAAATGTTTTGCAGCAATTAGAGGTAAATGTAAGATGGAACAAAAGGAGTGTCTTAAATCAATTAATAAAATATTGATACTGAACTTCAACCATATCCAATCTGTAATAATCTGGATTATCAATATATGGCACTAAATTTTAAACTTTCTGCCATCTAGTGGTTGAGTATCACTTATTGCAGGATTACCAAATTGCAAAGGATTCAATGAAAATTTAAATGGGGTGGGTGGGTGAGCTGCCTTCTCAAGGGCAGCCTAATACAACGCTACATTTGGAAGTAAGTCTGACTTTAGATTGTGGCCAGCAGTAAAATTTCACTAAATGATCAGCCATCCTAGACACCTGGGAAGAGAACAAGAAAACAAGTAAGAAAATTAGATGTATCAATCAGTCAGTCAGTCAGTCAGTCAATCAAATTTTTAAGCTTCCCATCTCATCACAATTTAGGGTGGTATATAAATTAACACAATTCAATAAAACAAAAACTGTGCAATAGAATACAAAAGCCAAGGGACTAAAGCAATTTATTGATTAAATCGCTCTTTTCTCCAGAACTTGTACATTTAACGCAGTACCTAGAGCAGGGGTCAGCAACCTGCAGCTCTGGAGCTGCATGTGGCTCTTTCATCCCTCTGCTGTGGCTCCCTGTTGCTAAAAATAGGCATCACAACTGTCAATTTGTGACACCCACCTGCACACAACGTATTGAGCTTTTCGACCCTCGGTAGGCCAACCCTGGATAAATCCAAGAAAAGAAAAGTTTCAAAAGAAAACAGGAAGTTTAATTCAACTACATATGCTAGTTTTGTGGCCACTCAGACAACAGTCAGGCACAGAAACGGTTTGTGGCTCCCGGTGTTTTCTTTTCTGTGGGAAACGGGTCCAAATGGCTTTTTGAGTGTTTAAGGTTGCCGAACCCTGATCTAGAATATTGTTTCTCAACCCTGTCAGTTTCAAGATGTGTGGACTTCAACTTATTCTTGCTAGGGAATTCTGAGATTTGAAGTTCATACATCTTAAACCTTAACAAGAATAAGAAACACTGAATTGGAAAAATAGACAGGTCTCCAATGTTTATTTTAAGGATGAGAGGGTTGGAGCAACTTGACCCTCAGCATGGATGCTGTTCCAGAGGGCAAGGGTCATAATAAGGAATGCACACGGCCTACATCCCATCAGATGTCAATGTTTTAAAGAGAGAACTTGAGCATGCCCAGTCTGTTAAATGTTACTGCATGAGCAGAAAGAATGGAGAAAGGCTCTCCCTCAAATAGCCACGAAATTTTGGATACACAATTGAATTAAAATATTGTGAGAAAATTTGGATAGAAAATTACAAAATGACATTGGCGGTATCCTATAAGGAAAATATTTATAAGATGTTTTATAGATGGTACCTTCCTCCGGCAAGATTGGCAAAAATTTCACCAAACATATCACCGAACTGTTGGAAGTGCAGAAAGGAGAAAGGAACATTTTACCATATGTGGTGGACATGTCCAGAAACAAAGAAATATTGGAAGAAAATTAAGAATTGGCTAGAAGAAATTACAAAACAAAAATTAAAATTATTACCGGAATTGTTTCTGCTAGGGATTATGAGAGAAAAAATGAGTAAAAAAACCCAATACATAATACTCCACATAATTACGGCAGCGAGAATTACGTTTGCGCAATATTGGAAAGCAGAACAAAATCCCACGTCCACGATGATCATAAAAAAAATATTAGAATGCGCAGAGATGGACAAATTAACAAAAAAGCTACAAGACAAAGAGGATACAGAATTTTATAAAATGTGGGACAATTGGTATAAATGGTTGGAAGAAAAAAGCAAAATAAACAGATGAGATGGATGACAAAGACAAAATAAAATAAATGTAAATGTATAAGTGTAAATATGTATATATGTATATTAATGTGAATATAAATGAGAATGTGGAAGAGAAGTTAAGAAGAGGTATAACCAATGTTAAACAGTCATAAAAAATGAAAATGTATGTTTTCTTTTTTAATGTTTAAAATTTAATAAAGTATTTAAAAAAAAGATATAACGGAAGCATAAATATGTTTACAATAACGGAGCAGAATAAAATCATTTTTTCCTTTTTAAAAAAATAATTCTTTATTGTGTTTTTTCTATTAAACAAATATTCATATCTTATGCATAACTGTGCTCATTTACATTTCGTGACATTCAAATTCAAATATATTCTATATATTTTGACTATACATATTAACAATACATTTTAATTCTACTTCTATATTAACTCTTCTTTTCCCGTTTTTCTGTTCTCAATCCAATCATACCACTTCTTCCATATTGCATAATATTCCAAATCTATTTGTCCTTTCAATTCATTTGTCAGTTTGTCCATTTCGGCATAATCAAAAAAAAAATTTATTACTAAATTTTCAGAGGGTATGTTCCAACATTGCACAAATGCTATTCTTGCTGCTGTTGTTATATGCAAAATGATATTTTGAATTTGCTTTGCGTTGATACCTTCTTTCATAATTTCATAATTCATAATTACCATAATATATGCTTCTCTCCATGATATTGGCATTTTTGCTTCCACCAACACCTCATTATATAGTTCCAAAAGTATTGGTTCTATTATTTCTTCTATGGTTTTATAAAACTCCCCTGGTAGACCGTCTGGTCCCGGAGTCTTATTGTTTTTCTGTCTTTGGATTGCTTCTTTTTATTCCATCAATGTTATATCCTTATTTAACAATAGTCTCTTTTCATCTTCTAGTACAGGCATACTTTTTTCCATACTCCATACTCTTTTAGATAATCATTTATTTTATCTATCTCAACCTCCTCCTATTTATATAAATTCTCAAAATATTTTACTGAAATCCTTTTAATTTCTTCTTCCTTGTTTTGTAAATTTCCTGTTTCATCCTGCAACTGTTGAATTATCCTACTTTCTTTTTCTTTTTTTAATTTGTATGCCAACCACCTTCCCAATTTATTTGCATTTTCAAAAAGATATTGGTTTGTATGTTTGATGCTTTTTACATATTCTGTTTGTTCTATTATGTTTAATTTGTGTTTGACTAATGTTAACATTTCAGTAACTTGTTTGTCACCTGGATTTATTTGAAGTTTTTTTTTCTAGCTGACCTATTTCTTTCATTAATGTATCTTGTTGTTTCTGTTTCTCCTTTTTCCTCTTTGACATATAGGCTATTGTTATTACTCTTCTATATGTTTTCATTGTATCCCATAAATTCTGCAAGGAGGTGTGTTGCTTTTTATTTACATCAAAGAATAAAATCAATTCTTTTTTAATCTATGGTCCACCCATGTTTGGAGAAATCTCTACATTTTCTATCTCTTTACTTATTTCTTTATTTGCCCATATCATATCAATTCTCGAGAATGATTTATGAGGATTAGAATAAAAAGTATATTTTTTCTCATTGGGATTTAATGTCCTCCACACATCAATAAATTTTAATTCTTCAGCCCTATCAAAGAAGGTTTTCGGTAGTACATTACTCTTTTTCTGTTTTTTCTTATCACTAACATAGTCTTTTTAAATATTTATTACTCCATTGTAATCCCCCACTATACATATATTCTTACAACCTATCTCAATAATCTTTTCATGTATCTTTTTATAAAACTCTCTCTGTTTTTTATTAGGGGGCATATATATTTGCTAATACCATTTTCATTCCTCCTATTGTTAATTCGAGCAATAATACCCTTCCCTTAGGATCTGCATATACTAGGTTAGCATTTATTTCTTTTCTAATATATACCACCACCCCTCTCTTTTTTCCCCTGCCAGTGCTGTGAACAATTTCCCTAGTTTATTATATTCTAAATATTTCTGGTCTTCTTTTTTGATATGTACTTCCTGGAGGCATATAATATCCACTTTCTGTTTCACCAATTTCGTGAGTATTTTCTTCTTCTTTACTAATTCGTTTAATCCATTCACATTTATTGACAGTAGTTGTGTTTCTTTCTCCATTCTTCTAGTTGTCTATGGATTTCTAGATTTTTTTGTTCTAGTAGTTTGTACTCTTATTTTACCTGTTTCTTCTTGTTGGTTCTCTTTTATCTCATTACTTCTTCCTTCCACCTCTTCACCTCCAGCTTCTTTTCTCTCTTCTTCTAAACTCTCTGTCTCAATCTCTTTCTACTGCTTGAATCTTCCTCCATCCCCATCAATTGTTCATATATTTCTTAGGCCTTTTTCAAATCATCAACTTTAATTTTTTCCCCTGCCAAGATATTAACATTCCTTCTGGGGTGATTCATCAAAATAATATATTCTTTTAATAAGTAAGTAAGGCTGCTAAAAAACGATAATCTTTCCTTTGTTCCTGAATTCGCCTGGGGAGTTTCTTCAATGTAATAGTCTCTTTTCCGTTTTAGCTCATAGGTTCATCCCTTGTAATTTTATATATGATGTCTTGAACCTTCTTTTGTGCAAACCATATATACACTTCTTGAGGCAGGTGGTGGTGTTTCGCATAATTAGTGTGGACTCTATAGATTTCATCCATCTCATTTATAATCTCTTGTTTCTCCCTCTGAAGAGTTTCTGCGATCAATCCCGCCATTACTTCTCCCAGGTCTTCATCTTTCTTTTCCACGACATTTTGGAACCTCAAATAAAAAGAGGCTTGATCCAATTTGAGATGAATCAATGAACTCTCTAAATTTTTATTTACTTCTACGGTATCATCTTTGGTCCATTCGTTCTAATTTCCCCCCCATTTGTTCAGTTTTCATTTCCACTGATTTAATTTTCTGTTCATTCTGTTGTATTGCCTCTTGAATTGAGCCAATTTTGTTATCCAAGTTCTGTATATCAGATTTCAAGTTTCTATGGCTTTTCTCATCGTCTCCTGGAGATTCATCATGGTTTCTTGTATCATTAAGAGAGTTGATTGCATCGCCTGAAGGGTCAAATTAGAGCTCAGTTTGTCCATGGGTAGCATCTCTTCTATTGACTTCTGAGTTTTCCCCCCCAAAAAAATTTTTCCCCCCTTATAATACAAATACAAAAAAAAGATTTCCCATCAGCGGTGTGTCAACTGGTTATACACTTCTTATCTTATACATGTTTATATTTCCCTATTATTAAATTCCCTCTTACTTTCTTCTTAATCTGTTACATAAATTATCATTTTAATCTAACCCCTCCAAACTCATTTCATTTATAAAAAATCTCCCAAATCATATAATATTCGATCGGTTCTTTGTCTCGAATTGCCAATGTTAATCTATCCTTTCTGCACATTCTAATTCTATCATGTAACCAAAATCTTTGCCAAAACTATCATTGTTTCTTTTACTTATTCTTCCTCAAGACTTATACCCAAAATATAATGATTTTTTTATTTATTAATTTCTCATCCACTCCTGTTAAAATTTTACCTAATTCTGTTAATACCATGTAAAAATCCCTTGTGATTTTGCATCTTTATCATATCTGGATTTTATCTGTAAATATGCATACTAAGATATATTGATCCCTGTTTCACTCAACTCTTCTGTTTTCTTTAACCCCCTTCCTCATTTAAAATGTCTTTATATCTAATCATAGCACTTGTATTAATAACATTTGGATTTATCAGTGCTTCAATTGTTGATTGCCACACTGGTACCTTAAGATAGTGTTGTCTTTTCATTTTCTCTCATATATTAATAATGCATTTCTTATATAATGTTTTTGAAAATATTTATGTGCATTGTATTTACCAATACCAAAGAAACGCGTGCCAGCCCATTTGCAAGTCATGTCCTTCCAAAGTCATCAGTCTTGTATTTCTCAGCAGAATCCACTCTTTTATCCATGTTAATGCAGCAGCTTGATAGTACATTTCCCAATTTGGAAGTCCAAATCCTCCTCTGCTTCTAATGTCCTGCATAAATTTCAATCTGATTCTTGGTTTTTTTCCCCTGCCAAATAAATTTGTGTACTATCTTGTTAAGTTCCTCAAATAATTTTTTCCCAATTTTATCGGTATCATCTGAAATAGGTATAATAGTCTTGGCAGTATGTTCATTTTAACTGTCGCTACCCTTTCAACTAAGGATAGTTGTAGGTTTTTCCATCTGTCCAAGTCTATTAGAATTTGTTTTATCAATCTATAATAGTTATTTTCTTTAATTGTTGCACATTTTGCTGTTAATTCAATTCCTAAATATTTCACTTTTTTACTATTTGTATATCCACTTTTCTCACCGTCTTTCTTTTGTTTCTCCGTTAAATTTTTAACCAGAATCTTAGTTTTTTTCTTTGTTAATTTTTAACCCTACCACTTCTCCATATTCTTCTATTTTCCCCATTAATTTTATTCCTGTTCTCGTTGACTCTTCTAAAATAAAGACAAAATCATCTGCAAATGCCTATAGTTTATATTGTTCCTTTTTAATCTCCATACCTTTTATCTCTACATCTTGCCTTATGTTTCTGTTTAATACTTCTAAAGTCAATATAAAAAGCAATGGTGACAGGACATCCTTGTCTGGTACCTTTCTTGATTGCAATTTTCTGTGTCATATCTCCATTAATTAGTACTTTGGCAGTTTGTTTACTATAAATCGTCCTAATCATTTTCACAAATCTTTGTCTGAATTCCATCTTTTCAAATTGTATTATCATAAATTCTCAATTCACATTATCAAATGCTTTCTGTGCATCTAAAAATATCAAAGCCACCTGTTTTTCTGGATGTGCTTCATAATATTCCAATGTGACTAATATTTTCATATTATCTCTTACCTGTCTTTTAGGTAGAAAACCATTTTGATCTGAATGTATACATTGATTTAAAAATCTTTTCAGTCGTTCAGCCATTATTGACGCAAATATTTTTATACTCTGTATTTAGTAAAGATATTGGTCTATAACTTTTTACTTGTTCTAAATCTGCCTCATCTTATATATGCTTCAATCCATGACTCAGGTATTTTTGCTTCTATTAGCAAATCGTTAAACACTTCCAACACTTAAAATCTCTTGCAATTCTTTGTACAATTCCACTGGGATACCATCTGGACCTTGTGTTTTCCCATTCTTTTGACTCTTAATTACTTCTGTCAATTCCATAATTGATATATGTTCATCAAGAGTAGTTTTAATTGCTTCCAGTAATATATGTATTTCTGCTTTTTCTAAATATTGCTTTATTTTATCAACTGGTATTTTTTCTTGATCATACAGCTCTTCATAATAGTTCTGAATCACTTTCTTTTTTCCCTCATTTCGATATCGAATTTCTCCTTCCTTGTCTATCAGTTTATCTATCATTTTCTTCTTTTTCTCCTTTTTAAGCTTATGCACCAGCCACCTTCCTGGCTTGTTTGCATTTTCAAAAAAGTTCTGTTTAACAATTTTTATTTTCCTTGCTAGATTGTCCTTGTCCATTATTTCCATCTTGTATTAATTCCATTTGGTTTTTAATTTCTTTCTTCTGTGGATCTTCTTGTAGCTCTCTCTCCAATTTCTTATATTCTTCCTGTAATATTTTTTTATTTTGCTTTCTCTTCCTGTTCTGCTTTCCTCTGTATGTTACTGCTAGCTCTCTTATGCACGCTTTTGCTGTCTCCCATAAATTTTGTAATCATGTATCTTCTTTTTTGTTTTCTTTAAAAAAGAGTTTGAATTCCTTTTCCATTAATTGTAGGCATTCTTTTTCTTTTAAAATTTCCTGATTCAATGTCCATCTTGGAATTCTTTTTTGTCTTTTCCATCTAAATGTTATTGAACTATGATCTGCCCATTTACTTATTTCCATCTCTATTTCTTCCACATTGGTTTTTAATTCTGTTCTCATCCTCAATCATATCAATCCTTGACCATGACATATGTCTATTTGAGTAGTACGAATATTGTTTTTCTTGAGGATGCATCTCTCTCCAAACATTCTGAACCACTAGTTCTTCTGTCATTTAAAAAAAATTCTGTGGTAGTATTTTCCTTGTTTTCTTATTAATTTTCCTTGTCCTATAATTTTTCTCTATATTTACTATTCCTTTGAAATCTCCTAGTATGCATATATTTTCATAGTCCAATTCTGCTAACTTATCATGTAATTCTCTTGATTCACATTGGTGCATAAATTGCCACCATATGTATTGGTTTGCCATTCATCATTATTTCCACCATCAGTGCCCTCCCTTCTTCATCCACATAAATTTGCTTAGATGTTATTGTTTCTTTTATATATAATGCAATTCCCTTTTTCTTTTGTGGAGTCAAAGCTGTATATAATTTTCCTTTTAGAATATTCCAATATTTTTCTATGTTGTATCTTAATATGTACCTCTTATAAACAAATTATATCTCGTTTTCATTTTTCCAGTCTATTAAAAAAAATCCTCTTTGTAATTGAGTTCAGTCCATTTATATTTATTGACATTATTTTCAGTTCCTCCTCCATGATTATTTCTATATTGGTTTTGATGTTCTAGTCTATCTTGTTTCTTTTTATTCTCTTACTTCTTTTGGTCTCGCTCCTTCAATTGTTGCTATCAACTGTCAATCTCTTTCTTCTTCACTTTTCTGTATGTTAATTTCCTATGCTGCATCCTGTCATCTTGGTTCATCACTTATTCTCATCTCATCTTGTATTTCAAAGTGTTGTTTGTAAAACTCCTCAGCTTTCTCTTTTGTATCTAGTCAGTGTCTCTGTTTTCTCCATGTCACCAACAGTCCTTCTGGAATTAACCATCTAAAATTTACTCCATATTTAATTAACTGTCTAGTCAGGAATTTATACTCTCTTCTTGTTTCTCTTACTCTTCTTGGGACTTGTATCAATACCATTATTTCTTTCCACTTGTATTTCAAAGGTTCGTCTCTCGCTTTTTTGTAGAATTTCTGCTTTCATAGCCTTTTGGGTGAATCTCACATATACTTCTCGGGGGAGTTTGTGTCTCACCACATACCTCGTATTGACTCTGTACATTTCATCCACATCAGCCATTATTTTCTCTTTATCCAAATCCAAGGTTTCTGTCAGTATCTCTGCCACTGTTTCAGCCAAGTTTTCTCCCTTTTCTTCTTCTATATTTTGAAATTGCAGGTAATATTCTGCTCTCCCCATTTCTAATGAGATTATTATTCAATCCTTGTTTTTATCTGCCAGGGTCAATCTGTCATCAATTTCATTCACTTTTCCCCCTATCTCTTCCATTTTTCTTCTTTTTGCATTCTTTGTTCGTTCTTTTCCATCGTTTGTTGTATTTTCTCCATTTTATCTTCTAATTTCTCTAATTTATCATCCACTTTCCCTATTTTTTTCTTTCACCTCCTTAAAATTGTCTCTCAGTGCTTGTATCATTTCTTTTAATTTGTGTTGCATTGCATTGCTTTTTCCTGTTGTGCCAATGTACTTAACATTTTCTGTCCTGTAGGACTTGAGGTTGCAGATGATGCTGTCAATGATGGTGCTGAAACTGTTTTTCTGAAGCTCATTTCAAATCTTCTATAATTCTTTAAATTCACTTTTTATAATCCACTGTAGATAAAAAGGAGACATTTTTTCAAATTTATAATCCAATAGTGCCCAAACAGCAACATATGATTTCAAAAACTCTCAAAAACAATATCTGAACAATCAATGCAAAATCAACTTCCGAAATGGGAAAATATCTCCAAATTAATCCAAAAGAGCAGAAATGTAAAAATCAAATTAAAAAATATTAAAATCTTGAAAAAAATACAATAGAGATAAAAATAGCTTCAGTTAAAAAAGAAAGATGGTATGAAAAAGGTAAAAAAGAGAAAGAAAAGAAAAAAGTCAAAGAAGGAACAATACAAATCCAATCCTGTGATCCTAACCAAAATTACAAAGAGAAAAGAAAAAGAAAAACCATAAAAAATACACATAAGGAAAAAAAGAAAAAAGAAAGATCTTGTTTTATTTCTTCAGGTTCTTCAAATCTTAATCCTTTCAAATTCTTAGCCAAATTTAGTATTACTTCACCTCGTTATAGTCTACCAGCATTTTCCAAAACAACTTTAGATGCCTAGAAGTTTATTTTCAAACTAGCCAGAGCTCCATTCTGACATATAAAAATAAAAGTACAAATTGCAAAGTAAGAAAATAGAAACAGATGTTTCTCCAAGTTCAAAAAGCCAATTTATCTGATCTTACTTAAACAAAAAAACATTTTCTCTATTGACTCTAATTTTCTCTAATCAGTTCTGTCCAAGGTCCTTTCTGGCAGTTCTCCTTATCTTATTTACCACTTTCCACAAATTTAATTCTGCCTATACTACTACAGTTCTTATGCTTTACTTCCACTTTTAACCAGCAAGTGGTGCTCTGGTTTTATTTTAACCTTTTTACTATTCTTTCTGTCAGAGAACGTTTGAATCCACAATTGCTTTGAAGGGCAAAAAAAAAGGAAAAATATAAAGCCAAACAAAAGGAAATCAGTGTAGTAATCCTTCATTCTTCCCCCAATAACCAATATCCAACAGTCTTCTTCAACAAGCGCTTTAAGAAAGGTTTTAGTTGCACAAAGCTTTCCTCATTGCCATTCTGGGGAAGGTGGAAAAGAAATAAAAACTATTCCACTATTCCACCTCCCTTTAAAATCACTCTTGACCCACTCAATCCAGGGGATTTATCAAAAGAGTTTTAAAAATGATATTCAATATTGAATTGTTAATAGGAGTTTGGATCTTTTCACCAGCCCAAACACACCAACAGTCTGCTTACTTTCTGCTAGCTTCCATGGCTTCGGTCTCAGCAAAAGCCGTCCTCTCCTCACTGCCGGTTTTAAGAGCCTTCGCTGGGTCTTTCCCCAGGCAGTGCTCTTTTGGATTCTTGCCTCTAAAGGGTGATTCAGATCCAAAAAGGACCGTCCCGATGGTGGACTCAGCGCACTCCTATGGGAGGAGTGTCATCTCGCTGTGATGCTGGCCACGCCTCTCTCTATTGACCTCTGAGTTGACGGTCCAGTTGACTAGATAGATGGAACCTTTTTCCTTGTTCTCAGTGTTGTAGTGGTCATGCTTGTCATTTCTTTTATAATTCTATTTTGCTCTCCCAGAATTTTATAAATTCTTTCCCAAATTACCATTCACCACTTTTATCACCATTAATATTTTCTTTTTCTCCTTCAAGTTTGTTTCCTTTACTGATGTTTGTTATATATTTTCATTTCCTTCTATCAATATTTGTTTGTTTTAGGTTCTATTTCTATTATTATTAATTTAAGTCAACCTAAAGATATATAATACAATCCGATATCACTAAATATATTCTCTATATTCAACCACTTAAATTAATTTACTTAGTTAATCTAGATTGGCTATAGTGCTTCCTATTTTCTATTTTAAATAAGATATTTTCACAAAAAGAAGAGAAGTCTATTTAACTATATATTAATACAATACTACATACATGCATGTACCGTGTTTCCCCGAAAATAGGACATGTCCTGAAAATAAGGCCAACCCGGCTTTTTGGGGTGGGCATAAATATAAGCCCTCCCCCGAAAATAAGACCCCCTGAAGGGGTGGGCGGGGCCAGCACAGGAGGCACCTCTTCGTTTCCCCGTCACTTCAAGGTTGCTGGGCCCCTTTACCATAGCCCGCTAATCAGCTGATCGAGCTAGCGCCGGGATTTTGTCTCTACGGGTGCCTGGAGACATTTGCAGCACACCCTTGCTAGCTCCACCTCCTCTAGGCAACATTGCAGCTGAGGGTCCCTCTGCTCCACAGCCACCTTATGGCTATGGAGCAAGCGGCAACCACGGCTTACACGCCGCGGGTGTTGCTCAGGCTATGAGGAAAAAAGCCATGCGGCCTGTCAGAATCCCCCTCCCCCCGTTACTGCTGCTTGAAAAAAGGACAGGCGATTGTGGGAAGCGCGTGCTTACGATAGAAGCAAAGCGCAGCCTGTCCCTTTCAAGCAATCAAAT
>JANHFT010007137.1:7593-24011 GCA_032467955.1 Pseudoxenodon macrops | reverse complement strand
CTAGCCATCTCTTTATCTCTTAAGTGCAGGACATTTGCTATGGAGGAAGGTGGGGGATATTAAGAATGAGTGAGTCTTGTTTCCTGCCTATAACAGGTTTCCGTTTCTCATCCAAGGAAATATAATATTCTGTCTTTTTAATATTTCCTAAAATATTTCATTTTCTAGGAGAGGGGTGGGTTTACTTTCTACACTCTAATTTCCTTTTTCCGTTTTTCAAGATCGTCATAGATTTTTCATTAAAACAAGAGATAAAGTCAGTTTTGCTGTAAAAGCTTCCGTTTACCATAATTTTTTTTCTTGGAAAGAAAGAAAGCAGGTCCCGTGTGTTTAAACAGGGTACTTATTTTTACCAAAAATTTAAAACCTAATCTCCAATTCAAATTTATGTGGTCCTGTATGTTCATAGAGCTGTTCTGCTTTTTTCCCCCGAAAGCCTTTTGATGTTGTTTTTTACATGTAATCAAAGTCTCCTTTGATCACGTGGGGCAAAAAAGGGTGGAAATCGGATTTTGCGCTCGTTATGCATTTTTTTTATTCCTTTGAAAACATACGTGGCTTAAATCAGCATTTTTCAAACTTCAAAACTTTAAGATGTGTGGACTTCAACTCCCAGAATTCCTTTGGACTCCAATTATTAAACCAAAAAAAACAACCCTATGCAGGAACTACAGCTATTACAAAAAAAATAAAAAATTCTCTCTGTTCTGTGGTTTGTCAACCGTTAATAGGGGGCGGAGAGAGCCGTATTCTTCTTTCGCTCATTGCAGAGGAAAGGGAAGGAGGGTTCGCGCACTCGTGCATGTTTAGAAGGAGGGGCGAAGGGTCTTCCTCCCCTTTAACTTCTCGCCGCAAAGTTGGCTGCCTCTGCACCCCCGCCGTCCTGGCAATGGTTTGTCCTGGAGCAAAGCATAAAGGGAACCGAAGGCAGAGGAGGCCGCCTTTCTCTTTCTGGCGCGCTAGGGCACCTTGTCTCGGCGGGTTATGGAGGTAAGAAAAGCGGGTGAGGAAAGATTTATTTTATTTTGTCAAGCATATACAAGATTACAGAAATACATAAAATGCACAAACATGGTTATGAATACATGAGAATACATGGGGACATTAGGACAGGGACGTTGGTGCGGGCGGAGGCGGGGTGGGCAGCCTGCATTGGCCACCCAACTGGTGGAGCCTGCAGCCTGGGAGAGGATGGAGGGAAGAGCGCGTAGACAAGTCTTTAGGGCACCGCTGTGGTAACGTTGCACCACAATTCCGGAGTTGCGGGTGTAACAAGCGCGGCGCCTGGGGATCGGGGAAAACCGGCTTGCAAACGTTGCAAAAAAAAACCCAAAAAAACATCTCGCAAGTTACTTGAGCCGCGAGAGTAAAGCTCTACCGCATCGGCTTTGGACCGCTAATCCTTTGCCGCGGTTTGTGGAGCGGAGTCAGTTAGGATTGCAACTATAAAAGGTTCCAGCATTCGCCCATCCACCCCCCCGCGCTTGAGCCGCTCGATGCAGCGCGCCGTTAGAACTTAAGGCGGCGCAAAATGAGAAAAAATTTCGCGCGGGCAGATCCTGAGGTAGATAAGAAAACGTGCTTCCGTTTCTCTTATCTTAAGGCAACGAAGCGACCCGGGCTAAGCGCGCGGCGAAAGCCTTGGAGGCTCCCCGGACCGGAAGTGGGAGCGCGAGGAAGACTTCCGGCACCCCTCGTGACGTTACGCTGGGAAGGCGCGTGCGCGGCCGCCGATTGAGAAGCACGAGACACGAGTAGAAACACGTGGTGAGTCTGAACTCAACGGGAAGAGACCCTGCATCGCCCTGGTTTTAGACCCTTGGCTCGATGACGGTTGGTTTTGCCCCTGGTTATAATGCATGTTTCTGATGTGTTTGTTTTTTTGCTTGAACAGACATTATTCATGCACAAAGCAATGGCTTTTTCGCTGCATGATGTGTGAGCATGTAAACACATATTTGTGCAGTTAATTTTTTTTCTTGCCTTCAGTGTTGCCCATTCGTTTTGGTTGCTAATGAATGTGGTGTCAAAGAAGGCATAAAGCAACTTTCCCCTATTGCAGCCTTTTTCTTTGCAACACTAAGGATTATTCCTTTGGAGTTTGCTGCTTATGGAACAAAATTATGTTTATTCTAAAACCAAAGATAACCGTTAAATACACCCATTGTGTCAGTTGTTTTAAAAATAATGCTATATGTACATAAACAAAACTTTGCTTTTGGAAACATTTCCTAGTGCCGTTAATAAAAGTATAAAACGTTCCATGCTAGGATCACTGAGGGACAAATGATTGAAAAAACATCACCAGCGTTTCACATGCATACCCTTTCATACCCTGAATCACTTTTTCCCACTTTGAATCTGGATCATTGTACAGCATGACCATTTCACATCTTCAGAGCCAGAAAATAAATTTTGTCCACTTTTACGAAAAAGATCGTTATATCGTGATTAGAATTTGGAAAACCTAGGTTTAAGAACCTACTTGTTCACATTAATTGTATAGCTTTGGAGCAGTCCTCTATTTCTTAATGTAGTTTACCTAAGAGTTGTTGAGAGAATAAAAATGATGGAAGTGCTTCATGTAGACCACCTGTTCAGAGGAAAGCTGTAATAGTAAACAAATTATTTCCCTGAATAAATTACTTTCGTAGTAGGCTACTTGCTTGGGCAGCTCCTTAAAAAGTATAGTTTTCTATATTAATATTTGGGTTTCCACAACTAAGGAGGCAACTATATTTGTCTTAAGTTTCCTTTCTCTTTTCATCCTTTAGCTCATGTTGTAACTGAGATTTTATTACTATAGAATGTTTGCAGCAATACAAGTAATCTAAAAATTAAATTTTTTGGTATGTTTTTCAGATGTAAGCAGAAAAAACTGCCATTTTGAATGAAAACAATGCTTAGGATACAGGTATGAATTTTACACACACGTTATTTCTTATCAGATAATTGATTTAAAAATTAGAATTTCAGAATGTAAAATTTTGCCTTTGTGTTACCCATTCACACTGCCTTTGGTGAATGTGGTGTCAAAAAAGGCATATATCAACTCTAGTTGTCATGTTTCATGAATGGATTATTCATTTTTCTCTGCATTTCAGCTAGAACATACTCCTTTGAAGTTGCTCGTTCAGCATCTGCAGGGGATAGATGCATATATATGATCTTTATTTTTTGTCTCAAGTCAGAATACATCTGAAATATGTCTTGTTCCTATGGTTTTTAATTTATCTATATTTTGGCATGCAATTAATATCATTACTATATTTTTTTCAAAGAATACCTGTGTTTGGAAATTAGTTTTACTTTGTCAGGTTGTGCTTTTATACAGTTATAACATATATTCTTTGTGAACATTATATAGTTAAAATGACCGATTGATTCCTTTGACCTTTTTATCTTCTAAAAGATAAAAAAGATGGTGCTATTTGAGACAGTGATATTAAACAATGCATGGGAGTCTGTCAGGATACACTTTTGCTGACTTTTTCAGGTATTCAGCCTAAAACCCCTTTTTTTTTAAACTTCAATGCAGTGCTTCTCCTATATTTAGCACACTAGCTGTAGTTCCTTGACAATCTGCAAACATGGCATTGAAATTTGCAGAACTGCGATACACCAATGGTATAATTTTGCTGCATTTTTCAAAGTTTTTAGATTGGTAGAATAGCTATCCATCAAATCAATGGCTTGGTTTTGTGAGGCTTTTTACTGTTGCTACCTTAAGGTAAAGGTCCCCCCACACATGCATGCTAGTTGTTTCTGGCACTAGGGGCGGTGCTCATCTCCATTTCTAAGCCAAAGAGCTAGCGCTGTCCGAAGACGTCTCCATGGTCATGTGTCCAGCATGACTAAACACCAAAGGCGCACGGAGTGCTGTTACCTTCCTACCAGAGTGGTCCCTATTTTTCTACTTGCATTTTTTATGTACTTTCAAACTGCTAGGTTGGCAGAAGCTGGGATAAGTAACAGGAGCTCACTCCATTACACGGCACTAGGGATTTGAACTGCTGACCTGATGGACAAGCTCAGCATCTTAGCCATTGAGCCAATGCGTCCCTTGTTGCTACCTTCCCTTCCCTTTAAACCACTCCTAGGAATGGCACAGTATCATGAGCTGACAGAACACTGTAGTGATCAGGATCCGAAAAAGAAAGTTTTATTTAACATATGCATAGATGTGTACATCACTCCTCTTAAATTGAATATATTCTCCTGAAATTGCTCAAATCCTAAGTAAAGACATGTTAGAATGTTTAAGGAAGTGCTGAGAATTGTGAAGTGATTGCTCCTGTTTGCTCCAAATTGCTTTTTCCCAGTCAAAGGGGAATATAATAGGGGGCTTTTGGAAGCTTAAGAGGCTTTCCAATCAGCTGAATTTAGTTTTACAAATTTTCTCTCAGAGTTGCTTCTTTTTAACCATTTCTGTCTACCCATTTCCTTGCCTCGAATGTCTTTCTCATTTTGGTCTTCCACTGCAAATAAAATTTAGCTTACTATTATAAGTTTATAATTCTTTTCTAAGCATACACATTTTTTCTCCCTATGTTTCAAGTAACACCTCAAATTTCCTCTTTCCATCAATAATCTATGCATGTGTCATCCTTCGGATGGAATATGCAGCAAAGCCGCCTATGAGACTATTTGGAAAAGATCCAGTAAATTTAGTAGAACTGCTGTTACATTTGCCCTTTAGGAAGACAAAAAAAAATCTAGCAAACAAACGCTGGTTAAATTATGCAGCAAGACTCTGAAAGGTGGAATCTGAGTCTTTGGAAGTTATTGAGCTAAAACTTCCAGCATCTCTTATCATTGTATCTTGCTGTGCTGGAATTTGTAGTTCAGCAGCATTTTGAGAGCCACCGATTCCCCATTCTTGTTCTGCTTACTTTAGCTTGTGGAGGAAGCAAGATGGCCTTTGGCTTCAGCTACTCCTGCAGACATAATACCAGCATCTTTGGAAGCAAAAAGTTCATTGCTGCATTCTGTCATTGTTTCCACTGACATAGATAGGTAGACTTAGGACTTGGTGAGAACAAATACCTTACTGCAGAGGACAACTAAAAGGAAAATGTGGCAGCCTTGGGTGGGACAATGGCAGTGTGTATACACACACACACATAATCCTTGCCATGCTTTAGTGATTGACTTTTGGATTTTTTTTGGGAGGGATTAGTTTAAACACCAGCGTGTTTAATCTTTACTTGGACTCACGCTCAAAATTAATCTCAATAGGATAATATGCAAATAAAATAGCTGATATGTCTGCTGGTAATTTTTAATAAATATTTTGGACACTACTGAGTAAATGCATTTTTTCCTGTTCCCTCTAGTTGTAGAATGACTGAACAAGAAAGTAAAAGAGAGAAGATGGGCTTTTTGTATGAAGACTGGCAAAAGAACCATTGTTCTGAGACAACTTCACAGCAACTCTACACTAGACCCACAGCATAGTGCAAGAATAGTGCTGTGGCATCTTTTAAACCTGCAAATTTATTTCCCAAGGGATGGGGGGGAAACTTGGAAATGGCATCCAGTTGAAAGAGGCATCCAACCAAAATTCTGGACATGCTACATCATTGACACCTTTATCATAGTCAAACGCTCCCAAATTGAAGAGAGACACCACCTACTCAATAATATATTCTCTGGGATCAAATTTACATGCAAAGAGGAAACCGACAACAGACTTTCGGTCTTTCATGTCAACATAAGGAGACTAGATAACGGAGAATTAGAAACCTGTTGTCTACCACAAACCCACACACAGAGAGACCACATCCTCCGCAAGCAACCACCTCACCTCATACAAAAGAAGCTCTGTCCAGACCGTGTTCAGAAAGGACAGGGCACACTGCAGCACCTCAACATTAAGAAAAGCAGAAGAGAAACACCTGCTCGACGTCTTTCTCTGTAATGGCTATCCCAAAAAATTCATATTCCGACACACAGCAACCACACCACACTGCCAACTGTTTTGGCTGTATTTTTAAATCTGATAGATGAAAAAAGTATACATATTTTCAGCATTGAGCAATTTTGGCTATTGGACTTAGATGCCTTCTGTAATTTAAAATGTTTCTATGAATATGGTGGTACGTTGTAGTACTGTTTATAAAACCACTTTTGATTGCACTAAGGATCCTGAAATAAACTATTTTGTTTTATCTGTTAACTTGTTGGATTTTGGTCAGTAACTATAGTAAGTTAATACTTATAAACTCCATTTAATAGTTTGAAGTTATGATGATCTCTTAAAAAGTGACTTAAAACCTCTCCTTGTACTTGTTGCTCCACCCCTCGGTCAAGTAATTGCAAATTGGCCGTTTGGTAACCATCCTGCAGTCAAGTGATCACAATTTGTAATCTTGCCAATTTCTAGGAAGCTGGATTCACTTAATGACAAGGACATTCACTTGATTGCTATAAAATTATAAAGTCATGTTTGACTCAGTTTATGACATCAATAGCTTACAACAAATTCTGGTTCCATTTGGGGTAAGTCAAGGACTATCTCGTGTCACTGCAAGAAATAGAGCTGGAAACTAGCTTTAAACTGGTTAAGTTGTGAAAACAAATTCAAGCCATGATTTTTGGATTCTAGTTAAATCATAAAAGTATTTCGTTAAGAAATGCTGCAAAAAAGTAATTTTATTTTTGATCTGTGTATTTGAATAAATCACTTGGCATTAAAATTTATAGAAAACATTAACTGAGGAGCATCTGGATGAGTGTTTGCAAGCTGTGATCTCATATACTCCTAATTACACTAAGCATACGGATGACCCGCGGTGTCAATCTTCACATTAGTCACTTGGGGCTATGTATTTCCAGAACTGTGCACATCTGTTGTATATAGGGAAATAATATGATATACCGATGATTCTATATATGAGAACTCTCAGTACACACAACAGCTAGCATTGGGTAGTCTGCCCAAATAAAAACAAGTGCATGTCACATCTTTTAGTCTGCATGCAGAATGAAATGCAATTGTTCTGGGCAGAACTGACCCAAGGGGAAAGTAAGTGCAGAGAAAAAGCCAAGACTAGTTTCCTTGACAACAATGCAGGCATAAGTGACGGCTTGGGGCAGAAGGAAGTCGCTGGGAAGAAGTGAATGTGGATATGCTATTCTGGGATCTTGCTCCTTACTGCGGAGACTATTGCAATAAGAAATTTCGGCCTATATAGCAGAGCATTGAGGGAACTGGAAGATGGACAGGCAAACTGGCATATATGTCATGCAGAGAGTTGAAAAGGAATACATACAAGCCTTACTCAACTTGTTATCTTAACATTGTTCCAAATTTTTCTTTTTTTTCCTTTATCAAAACCTCTAGTGATTTAGGTAGTTATGACCCTATAAATGATCATAAAGAATTGAGCTGAAAGCATTGCAGGTAGGCAGGCAGCAGTGGCTTCTGCTGCAGTGCCAACTATCAGATCCAATGAAACTCATAAAACATCTAGTAGGGCAACTGCAGGAAGAAACATCAGGCCCTTCAGAAGCAGAGGCCCTTTTCAGATTGGGTCCACAATGTAATTTGCAGTCAAGTGAATAAAAAGTACTAAAGGCAACAAAAAGCAAGACAATACCATTGTTACTTAAAACAAACTAATGAAGCTGTAGCAGCCATTATATTCAATTATCTTCAATTATTTATTTTCATCTATTCTATTGGGCAGTACTGAATCCCTCCTCATATCCTATTTTGCTCTTAAGCCGTGATGGTGGTGTAGTGGTAAGAATGCAGTATTGCAGTTTTAACTGCCAACTGCCAACAGTTGAATCCTGGCCGGTTCAAGATTGTCTGAGTCACCTTGAGGTTAAAATGAGGACCCAGATTGTTGGAGGCGATATGCTGATTATAAACCACTTAGTTCTGTAAAGCACTATGGGGCAGTATATAAGACATTGCTGTTGCTCTATTTCTGATTCAAGTGCCTTTTGATGGCTGGACGTACCATGACTGAACAATGGTAAACCTAATTGTGATGACAGCAGACCAGCAAGCTGATTGGGGACAAGAGAACATTCCTACTAATCTTTGGTGCGCTTTACACCACTTACGTTTTGAGCATATTCCCTTCCTCTACATTAGAAGCAGAGCCAAATCTGTTTTATTTTCCATGAAAGGAGTTAAAAGTAGCTGAAACATCTCTTCATTCTGTTAGTGGAAGAACAGGCAACAAAAGTGTGTTCAAAAAGCATCCCAGATATGGAATTTATATATAGTAGCACTATAATCTCTGCGTTCTTCAGCATTTGGCTCCATGGTTGTGAAATACAAGTGGATTTGTCTTTTTCCCCTGTTTTGAAAGCCTGAGTAGCTGGCAAGAAAAAAATACTGTAAGAAATTATCACCGGCTTGGAGGAACCTGCACAAAGTAGAAAATATATTTTGTTCTCTTCCTACAGAAATTAGTTGAAAGTTTAACAACCTGAACATCCTGGTAGCCCTAAACTTAGGCTGATAAAAATCCAAAGTCAAGTTGAATTTTCAAGGTACAAGTCAGACCTGGCCAAGGCAAGATGGATTATAAAATGAACTAAACATGTGGAAATGGCAAAGCTACCAATTTCATCAGGGGGAAAAATTGTTGTTGTTGTTTTTTGAAAGATTGTAAACCTTAGATGGAGTTTTGGTTGAAAGAAGTCTGAATTGAGGATTTCTACATCTGGGATTAACGGTCAAAGAAGATGGAGAAGAGAGTAAGATGGGAATTCCTCATTAGGACAGAAGGCATATGGTTTCTTCATTTTTCTTGTTTTCTGTCTTATTTTTGTTTTGTATATTACTGTACTGAAAAATTGTAATAAAATAACAATAAAAGACCTGGACAAGGATCACCCATAGCTTCCTGCTTTATGGCTGAGCATTTTGAACATTCCTGTCAGTTTAGCGTATGCATGTACATAAGCAGGTAGAAAAAAAGAGCATCTGCTAAAGTAAAGGCTACTTTTATTGGAAAAGGAAAACTTACAGGTTGCAGAGGTTGCAGAGTACCGAGAGCTCTTGTTATTCCATACAATTGTTGGTAGCCAGATTTATGCAATAACATCTCCAACACAAACATCAAGATGGGACATATGGTCCTTTTGACCATTTGTTCTTACAGCAGCAACTGTTAAATCTTGTGCTGAGGTAAGTTACTAGCTGAAGTTGTCTGGTGAGTTTCTATGGATAAACTAAATTCAGCATCTTAGTCACTACATCACTGATTCAGTGCTCTACCTCTGATTTGAATGAAACGAACTTTAATAATGCTTAAGTTGAAAGGGAGATGGGTAATCAAAATCAAACAACATAAATACACTCAGAGAAATCTACTAGCTACTAGATAGGATCTTGAAAACTCTTTTGGAACTGGAGGTTACTCAAGCCCATTTCTTTTGCAGCATTTGCAGTAAAGCTGTGAAGCATAATCTCAATATATCTTGATTTCCTCCATGCCATGGAATGTATAAAAAGGCCCCTCAGGGATCTTTGATGTTGTAACTGCATATCAAGTTCTTTAATTATCTATAATAATATAATTTCAAGTTTTAATTCAGCTTCAGTTAATATTACTTCTGATCGAGTTTAGGTCAACTGACTGCAAATTACTGATTAGATAATTAGTGAACACAGATTGAAAACTACAAACTTTATTTTTCTCAATTTGTGTATCAAGTTATTTTATGTACACAGCACAAGTAACCATTCATTTAAAAACAAATGTTAAATACTGATCCTCCATAAATGATCAAACATAAAAATATCTACAAAAATGTTTTTAATAGGAGAAAGTAATGCCAAATCAATTTCATATATTTTGCCTACTGTAATTTTGTCCAAATTAGCACTGTCAAAATTGACACATTTTTCAAATCTTAAAACTCTTAATTGGAGACACATACAACACAGGGGTGGGTTCTAACTTACCTCGCTGCCGGTTCACTGCCTCCCGTGCCTTGTGGGCGCGCGCATGCGTAGAAAAAATCTAAAACATTGGGGGGGAAGGCTGAAAACAAGATGGCGACGCATATGCAATGCTGCAAACTCAGCTTCTGCACATGTGCAAAAGAAAAAGAACCCCCAAATTTTTTAAAAAAAAAGATGGCGGCGCCCATGGAGCAGGACCGACTCCGTCACGTCACCAGCGGCCTACTACCTACTCAGTAGAATCAGTCCGAACCGGTAGGAACCCACCTCTGATACAATATCAAGAATTGAGTTTGTGCAACCATTTTTGGAGCACTTTTTATGATGGCCATCTTGAATTTGCTGCTCTAGCAGCATTTTATGACATCACTTTCAGATGGAACTTTCATTTCTAGAGTTAATTTATAGTCAGATCTATGCAAATCTATGTTCTCTCCTACATTCAATATGTCTTCCGGTTGGATTGTATTTATAAATGCTCATCATCAAAGCAGTTCAAAAATTTAAATAGGTGCATATGGTAGCAGAAATTTTAAATCGTATTTCTCTTGGTTTCTTTTTTTTATTATTGACTCAAATTCCTTCCTGTGAAAAGGAAGACAATGCAACTAATCCATTCATTCAAGGAAATTAATTAGAAAAATGTTCTCTGCGTTTTTATCTTATACAGCCTGTATAATCTTCTATTTCTTTCAGTCCCTTCAGGTAATAACCGTATTCCTTTTTGCTGGAAGTGGTCTTGTGAATTAAATAGCAGAATCATTGCAAATATACCCAAGGAATGAAGTGTCCAGTTTTCCAAGTCTTTCTTCTATTCCCAAGTGCTACAAAACTGTACTGCCAAAATTCAGCAAGCTACTGATTCTCAGTAGGAAATCAAATTAAGTGCAGACATTACATGTCCATCATCCGCCATGCCCCTCCAAAAGAGTAAACAAGAAAATTTCAGTCCCTTTTCTTCAGTAACTTCACTATCAGGTCTGTTGCTGAAAAGTTTTAGAAATATCAACAAAAAGGAGTCTGGCTTAACATTTCACTCAAATATGATTGCAATTTGTTTAGAAGACTGCAACATACCTTGAAGATTGATAAAACTGCCATACATGCTTGCCATAGATTTCAAACAAAATCATGTTATCTGTATTAGTTACTATTATTCAATGCTTAGAGAACTAAGTACCGGTAAGTATACTGATAAACTTTGGCAATATTCTGAATTGTATTTTAAAACATTATTTTACTGAGAATTAAAGTAATCAATTCATTGAAAGGGCATCTGGGTTTATATAACTGAATAATGCTCTTGATTAGTTCCTTGTATTAAGGATGTTCTATTAGGTAGCAAAAGATTCAACACTGTTATGAATAATAAAGGAGTAGTATATTTGTTAGGCAAGTATAGGCATATGAATTGCAGCCCTTATAATAAAGAACATCTACTATTGCACCTTTGAAAATGCACTTCTCCTTGGAATTTTTTACTGATGCTTCCATTTTGAAATCATGTATTTATGCTGTGCATCCAATATAATCTGGATAACTTGAATTTTAGTTTTACTCTCATGGTGGCAGCACTCTTCTTTTTTACTGAAACTCAAACAGTATCTTTTCCACAGCAATCCAGAATGTTCTTAAAATTATTTTATAGTCTCTTAATTAAAAAAAAAAGATCCTCAACTAAAGGTGTTTATTTGGATTCTTCCAGAGTCTTGTGTGTGATAAAAATCAGGTCTCTATCTTGAGCCTTGATGCTGGAACAATTTTTATAGTTTTAGCACTGTGTTTTCCATCCACATTGTTCATAGATGTTTGTATTTTTTCTTCTAACAGGCTGTCCTTAGATCCATTTCGCCGCTGAAATAAACAAATATTGAACAAATTAAAACTATTTAAAACATCTTTGCACTTCAAATATTCAAGCATGATTAAGAGCCAATCTGCTGGCTTTTACTAACCTGCTGAGATATTGCAGTGAGACAATGAGCATCTGAAGAGCGGGTAACCAGGAGTGGAGGCACAAGGTCTGCTTTGGCACTGGAAAAGAAAGCAAACTTCAAAATCTACAGTGCTTATGGAGTAAAAAGGAACTACAAAGATGCTTACCTTTATGTAAATCATTCAGTTGCTGATTTTTATCTACTCTATATTTCAGAGATAATTGCATGCTTTTTACTTGGTTCCATTAGAAATTCTTGATGAGGAGGCCTACCTTTTAATTTGAATGTCTAGCATAGTATGTTATTTTTAAAAACAAGGAGATCCATCTCCCTGTCAATAAGGGTGTAGATTCCCTTTTAGTCATCACAGACTGAAGAATTCAGTGACAGATCAAGTGCCTGTCACTTACCTTTTCTACCCAGGTTTTTATATCTTAGATTTTTTTTTTTTAATTCTTTTATTATTTTTATAAATAATTTAAGGCAATAAACATACCTACTAATACTTCTTTCTCCACCTATTTTATTCAAACAACAACTCTGTGAAGTGAGTTGGGCTGAAAGGACTGGCCCAAAGTTACCAAGCTATCTTGAATGACTAAGGGGATACTAAAACACTCAGTTTCCTGTTTTCTAGATTGGTACCTTAACTACTAGATCAGAGTGGTTCCTGAATCATTTCCCAGAAAACTAAATATTCTAGCAAATATTCCCAGAGCATCCTATTATAAGCTGCATGCCTTGTAACTGGCATTGTAATGTTTATCAAACAACCATCCACCTTCCTCGGTGATTAACATACTTCACTTCTGACAGAACAGATCTCTCCCCATCGGAGCACTGGGATCGGCGATAATGGCGATAGCTTCGAGGAGAATGTGAGTGTCTAATACGAACAGGATCACCTTGAGTCCTAACAAAGAAATAAAATTTCCAGGACCAAATCATTATTTGTTCATAAGAATTATGAAGATGATTATAACAGAAAAAGCATTTCTTCAAAGTATTACATCTATAACATATATATATATATATATTTGTTTTTTGAGGTTTTCACGGGTGCCTGTATGTAGGTATTTTGTTGTTCGGGTTCTTNNNNCCTTCAGGAGGGCTTATTTTCGGGGGAGGGCGTATATTTACGCCGACCCCGGAAAGCAGGGTTGGTCTTATTATCGGGACAGGTCGTATTTTCGGGGAAACACGGTGTATATATATATATATACTCTTCTCGTGAAATACCTCTGAACCTGCTTGTGAAATACCTCCGAACCCATGTTAATGTCTGATATACAGTGTGGGTTCTAGGTGGACGAGCTGTATTCAAGAATTGGTCTGGCAAAGGTTCTATATGCCTTAGTTAGCAATACAATGTTACCAAAGAAGAAGCTTCGCAAAATTAGGTTAACAACAACAATGCCCTTTTGACAATGCTGTTACAGTGAGTTCTGGGGCTTAGATCGTTTGAGATGAGTACTCCTAGGTCCTTGATTTGTTTCCCTAACACCTATAAAATAAATTGAGGAAGAGATGGTGAACATCCATTGCTAAGGATGAACTTGAACCTAGGTCTCCCAAACTCTATCTTCTTCATTCTTGTCAGAAAGCATACAATCAAGCTGAGCTAGGTCTGTAGTGTGGCAAATATTTTCAGTTATTCCAGCTCTTGCAAAGGCAGGCTGGGTGGCTAACACTTCCTGTCCCCGTTTTGTGGCTAACACTTCTTGTTCCAAGCTAGGATGGGGGAAAAATTGTAGCAGTATAATTAAAGCATCACTTTAGATGGATTTGGGGAGTTGACTTTTTCAATACCCACTAATTTATTCTCATTCTTTTTCTTTCCACATAGTCACAGGAAAATGAAGACCAAACATCCATTGACAGGCAATTCCTAGAGATTCCCATTTTTGCAAGGCCTCTTTGAAAAGGTTAGGATTAGCTAATTCCGTAATTGGCAGAGTGAACAGAGGAGTTAGTTAAATGTGCAAGGCTAGATTTACTTAGAGCTAGATCTTGGGTCTATCTATTAACTCTTTTTCCACTCCGTACAACTTGGACTTCCATATAAACATACATACATACATACATACATACATTATTCCATCAGCATCCTTTTAGCTAGTTAACATTGGGTAAAGTGCAATATTATTATCTCTATTAACCTTTTAAGGTTAGAATTTTATACATGCAACTCTGTTCCTAAGATTATAACACAAATTGTTAGGATAAAGGTTTCAATGTTTTTTTTATAAGACCTTTGATCCAAAACTTGTACCCAAGAAAATTGAGTGAGCTGTGTAAGCTCTGAAGGTTTAATCTATCACAAAAATATGTTTCTGACAGAGAGAACACACCAGTAGACTTTTCCCTGACATTTTGGTCATGATTTTTTTTAAAGCAGAACCCATTGAAAAACTTTTATAATTTATTTTAGCCTTAAAAGTCACTTGTTCACACATTTTCAATGGTATTATCTTGAGATTAAAGCCTTCAAAACAGCACGTGCATGCATGCACATTGAAAGATAAATATGCTGAAGGAAATGTTCCATGTCTAGCTTTCATGCCTGTACTACTATTCTTTATTCCTACTCAGTGGTGTGTTAGAATCACATTGTGATGCAAAACATGATTCAACTCCTGTCAGAAGCACTTGTTCACATCACCACATGGAAATCCCAGATGGCCAATTATTGGAATGAAACTGCAGCTTGATCTGAAAGGACCAACTGTGCTTTGGCAATTAGTGATGCTATGCTGAGGAACGAAGGTCAAGGAAGTCAAAGAGTCAGTTTGGATGATCAGAGTAAAAGTACATTTTAAAAACTTTAAAATGAAAGATACCTTGAAAGTATTCCCCCAAAATCTTAATGAATGAAAAATTCCCATTATTCAACAGGATATGTAACAAAATCACAGGAAACTAGAGCACTTAAAACTAAATTTGATGCAATTGTATCTAAATCCATTATATGTCCCGGTCATACGGAAAACAGGGAGGACTAAAGTTGATGTGAACAATTCAAGTGCCTGAGTAAGGATTTGGAGTTTCCTCCCATTTAGATTTATCATGCAATTTACTGCCGAAGGCACTTGTCACTAATAAATACTCTCCGGATGCATGGACTTCAAGTCTCAAAATACTTAGCAATAACCACGTTTCTAAATAATTAAGTTACAGGTGAATAGGGATTTCTGCAATACCACATTTTAGGACTTTTCCCACACAAGTGAAACTCAAACAAAACATAAAATAAGTAATTATTTCACTTTTATTGGATGTAATAGTATACACCGTATTTTTCGGAGTATAAGGCACACTTTTTCCCCCTCTAAAAGAGGCTGATAATTTGGGTATGTCTTATACTCCGAATGTAGCTTTTTCGAAGCTTTTTTAAAGACCTAACGAGGCAAGTGAAGCTATCTTTGCAGGTTTTTTTCATTGCTTCTCTCTTATCAGCTGTGCTTTAGAAGCTTTTTTTCAGTCCTAACCAGGGGATAAAATAATGTGCTGAAGGTGACCAAAGGACGCTAGCCATATTTTTTTCCTTATTTTTCTCCCCAAAAACTAAGGTGCATCTTATACTCTGAAAAATACGGTAATTAGAAGATTAGTAATTCTCATTTATTTTTGAGATATTAGAGTAGATCTGTGCCTTTTAAAATTTAGATTGATATTTGCCATCCTATTTAATCTCGTCTGATCAACCTCAAATTAGGTCCTCATATAGATTTGTATAGGAATAACAACATTACATTACATCACAACTCCTGTCCAATAAATAAACTCACTCTATTTTAGTATATGGAATATCTCTTAGTTGTTCCTCAGATAGGCCAGATGGATCCACAAGTTCTTTTCTGGAAAAGAAAACTTTAAAAGTTAAAACAATCACATGCATAAAAAAATATTATCTAATAATAAGTATCCATACTTGCAGAAATACTTACTGAATGTGTTTCCATAATTCTTCCTTTGCGTGAACATCTGGGCTTCTCCTATATGCATTGAAATATATATATATTTATTATCAGTATACATAATAAACAAATACAAAACCTTTAAATTATGACAGCCAAAAACAATGGTTTACCCAATCAATACTTAAGCACAGGAACATTTTTTAAATTTTACATGTGGAAATGGCATCTTATGAGTAGAAAAGTCATGAGATGAATCACTATTTGTCTTCTTCCAAAATTCACAAGATGTGTTGACTAGACTTCTAATTAAAAAATAATTATATAAGATATCTCCTACCTCTCAAGTTTTGGGAAAGTTAAAAGTGGGAACAACTAATGGTACAATCAGGGTTGACTCTATTTCATGGGTCCTCAATCTACAGCCCGCTGAAGCCATTAATCCGGCCCATGCAGGATCATGAGGCTGCCCCACCCACTCTGGCTTCTGTGCTCAATTGCTAGCTTTCTTTAGTTCAGAAGCAGCCACCTGGGGGAGGGGGAGGCTGGGGGAGGGTTTTTTGGTTGTTGTTTCATTGCCTATTTTCTGGGACCTAAACTGATTAGCGGTGTAATTAGCAGAGTAAGGCTATT
>JANHFT010007136.1:243771-257293 GCA_032467955.1 Pseudoxenodon macrops | reverse complement strand
ATTGCTGGCTGTACACCGCCCTGAGTCTCTTGAGAGAAGGGCGGTATAAAAATTTAATAAATAAATAAATAAAAATACCAATATATGACTGTGAAACAAAACAACCGAAGATAGAAGCAGCCAATCATGGCCTCCTTGCTCCTGGGCTGGTGCCATCCAAAGGCTGCAAAGCTCCTGGCCCTGCAGACCTGCCAACCATGCATGTGGTAGTGGAACAGGCAGGATCTGGCCATTTAGAGAGAGAGAAAATAGCAGACTCTTGTCTTAGAGCAGCAGTACTGAATTTGTAAATTTATTTTCCAACATTTTTAATCTTTTCATTTACAATTTGATTTTCAAACTACATAGATATTTTGTTAAACAATCAACATTTATTTTTAGATGAAAACATGGATGCAACATTCATTAAGATTTATCTTCTTTGGCACTATTATGAAAAGGTTTTACCAATTGTCAAGAATTCTATGGAATCTGTTAAACTGAGATCAGAAAGAGTTTCCCAGGAGAAGTGTCCTGTTTTTAACAATAAAAGAGCCCAGAAAGCAAATTTTACAAACTTATATGCACATTTTACATTTACAGGGCACATTTTGGAATCTCTAACAATTAGCTACTAGGAAACACAATTCCTCTTGATAAAATAAGTATGGTGATGCATATAGCAAACATTCACTCACCATTATGTAAACCTCTGCCCTAGACTCTAGATCAGTGATGGCGAACTGTTTAGGGACAGAATGTTCAAACTGGAACACGTGTACATGTGCATGCACCAGAGTACTGGAAACCTGAAGACTAGCTGACTGCTGCGCGCATGCCTTTGTTGGCAGTTTTCAGGCAGTTTTCTGGGCCATTTTCAGACCATTTTCTGGACCAGTTTTTAGACTGTTTTTTGGACCGTTTTTAGGCCACTTTTGGGTTGTTTTTTTGCCTGGAAAATGGCCCAGAAATTGCCCCAAAACTGGCCTGGTTTTTGGCTGTTTTCTGGCACTCCAGCATCCGTGAAGGCATGCACACTGGAAACCAGAAGAGCAGCTGGCGATGTTGCATGTGCCCACAGAGAAGTCTCTGCGTGCCATCTCTGGCACATATGCCATAGGTTCACCATCATGGCTCTAGATGTTTCCCAAATGCTACCTCTTCCTCATATGCCTTTGTTTCCCAGAAAGCATACACATTCCTACCCAACAGATTTGGCTGCATTCTTTTCTAAATATTCCAGGGCCTGTATGAAACCCAACAGCATTTCTGTGATGAACATGCTACAGGTTAGTGATTTCTCTTATCTTCTTATTTTATTTTGTTTTTAATGATTAAAATAATTGTTTTCCTTGTATAAGATTTAACATTCCATGACTAATAATATTCAGCTATTATTCTGGAAGGTAGGGTTGAAATTCCCTGAGTTATAAATAGGAAGGAAGAGAAAGAGAACATAGGAAGGATTTCCTTGAGTATTCTGTTTTAAGTACCCAGTGATTTATGAGCACTCACTGCTTGGGATCAGAATAAGTAATCAGCAGATTAGTATTTATTCCTATTCCCTTCAGTCACCTTATCTTAAGGCTAGTCCGCTTTCACAGCCTGAAAAAGGGTATCAGGACAGAAGAATATTGATAAATTAAGCCTAGTTGTCAGAGGATTTTTATAAACTCAATACTATCAACAAAAATTGCAGCATAAAAGCAATACATAAATGAATTTATGTCTACTTCAGAAACTGATTTTTACATTTCAAAATAACTAATTTGGTATTTTTCTGTTAGGGAATATTTAGAGAAACCTCTTGCCATATTGCATGGCAAAAATAGAAGCAGGTTCTCTAATACAGAGATAATCCAGCAGATGTAGGTCAGTTTGGTATTTTCCATTTGTTCAAATATTTATCCCTAAGCATCCACTGACACTGAGAGGTAATTTGTCCTTAAAATTCCTATGAGCTGTCAGACATTTTTAAGCTGCTAGAGCAGAATTTTTGTAAGTAGAAGTAGACCTGATGCTCACAAATACCAAAAGCAAGACTGTATACGAAATTCTAGAGAAAACAATAACAAAAGCAACTAAAATAATTCTTAAGATGACACAGTAAATACATGGTTTGAATAGACAATGTAGAAATCAATGCATTGTCCAAACATTAGTTATATAAATAGGTAAAGCATATTCCTATTTATTTCTCATTTTCCAGTTATTGATAACATTTATTATTCCTTTGTTACATAAGGCTTTATTTTGTGGCTATATCCTTTCTTCTAAAGAACAAATTATTTGATTTTCTTCCATAAGCAACAGATCTGGGAGCACCTTGAAACAAGCAAAGCTATTGCTACAAGTCAACATGGCTTTGTCAAAAACAGATCATGCCAGACAAACCTTGCTGCATTCTTTGACAAAATGACTAAATTAGTAGAACAGCAAAATACTTTGGACATAATATACATGTTGATTATACTTAGTATACCCCAAGGCATTTGAAAAAGTAGGCAACAGCCTACTTATTGGTAAGATAAGTTGTAACTGATTGACCAGCCTCACTCAATGTTTAGTCATCAATGTAACTATGTCAACATGGAAGGCAGTTTATAGTGAAGAGGCAGTTTATAGTGAAGAGCCACAAGGTTCTGTCTTAGGCCCAATATTCATCAACATCTTCATAAATGATTTAGATGAAGGGATAAAAAGGGAATTCATAAAATTTGTAGGTGACACCAAGTTGAGGCAAATAGCCAACTCTCCAGAGGATAGGATCAAGTTATATAAGGATCTTGACAGACTTGAACACTTGGTCCTTTGTAATGTAAGTTATATAAATGTAAGTTAATGTAAATTCAATGGTGAAAAAGTAAGGTTTTACACTTAGGCAAGAAAACCAAATGCACAGGGATAAAATAGGTGGTAGATGACTCAACAGCAATAACTGTGATATGTATCTATGAATCCTAGTGGACAGTTACTTAACTATAAGCCAGCAGTATGCTGCAACTGACAAAAGAGCCTATTTTATGATGCACCAATAGATGGATAGAATCAAGGTCACATAAAGTACAGCTTTATACTGTGCTGGGAAGACCACATTTGGAGTACTATGTCCAGTTTTGGTCACCATGATACCAAAAAATGATGTTGAACTTCTAGAAAGAGTGCAGAGAACAGCAAAAAAATGTGACTGAGAGATTGGAGGTTAACAGTGAAGACTTGCCTAGTCTAACAAAATAAGGACTAACGATGACATGATAGTAGGCTTCCAATATTTGAGGGAGTCAACCTATTGTCCAAATAGAGAGCAGGGCAAGAAGTAATGGATAGAAGCTTAACAAAGAAACATTCAACCTAGAATTAAGGAAACATTTCCTGTCAGTGAGAACAATTAATAAGTAGAACATTTTTTGTCTCTGGAAGATGTGGATGCTCCATTACTTGAGGTTTTTAAGAACAGATTGACAACTATTTGTATATGATCTCTGCTTGAACAGTGGGTTAAACCAGAATGCCTCCAAGGTCCCTTCCAATTCTGTTATTTTTTAATCTTGTATATCAAAAATTGATAGTTCTTTATTTATTTTTATTTAGTTTTTAATATTCTTTTATTGTTACATTTGTGTTTTAGTTTGTGTTTTAGTTTAAGTACATAGTGGTCTTTCTTCTTTATCTCTGTCATTGCAATCTTGAGACCTATTATGTAGGTCTCAAAGCTGTTTCATGAGCTAGATTTTAAGTATAAACATTTTTTTAAATGCCTAGTTGTGTGTTCAGGTTTGTTTTACAAAGAAATGTTATTCAGGACTGTGAACGTATGGTTTCAAAATCTACATTTTCTTACAATAAGATTATCAAACAAGCTGAAGACACTCCAAATGATTTTTTAAATTAAAATCATAGCAATGCATTTATCTTTATGGATGAACCATGCCTGTATATGTGTACTGAGAACCATACACACAGCAGGAGTTTTTCTAATCTACTCAGGAACTGAAGAGGAAAAGCTTTTCAGTTTAAATTTTATTTAGAAAATGACTATCCTCTTTATCATTTGGAAGAAAGATTTGTAACTACAAAAAACGTGAATTAATGAAAAACAGCATCTTTTAAACAAACATTTTTAAAAAGTTTCACAAAATTTAAAATACATGCAATTTTACTATATTGTACAATATAAAGTAAAATGAATTATATAAAACTGTACTGTTATGCAAAGCTTTAAAAAAAGGTGGTGCAAAAAGATTTCAGAATCTACTTAGCTATCTCTGCATGTCTGTGCAACTATTTGCATAATGTAATTAAGGAGTAATAATAAATTTAGATATTCAGATAGATTATAAACACGCACACACACACAAAACCACCTGTTTGTTTTATAATCATCCTAATAAAAATACAATGTGTAATATAATATTAATAATGTTTATCGCATATTTTCTCTCTTTTTCTTCATTGAAACAATGGAAGAAATATGAGGCAAGTAAGAATAAGGGGATGTATACATTATGTTTTACAGTGCCTTTGCAGCAGAAATAATGTATTGGTAAGATATTGAAATATATTTTATAGTATACAACACTTTAATCCAGTTCAAGTCCTAAAAGACCATTTGATACTAAACTACATACACTCAGAAGCAAATATTCCCCAAATACCATTTCCCCAAAAAGTTATTTGGGTTAATAGCTATTCTGTTACAAACTGTATCCAGCTGTGTCTATCCACCAGTGAAATTACTACTTTGGGCAAATATACTTTCCTCCTTCTTGTTGCCCCAATCTACCCCACAACTGCTCAGTAGAGTTGAGGATTAACAGAATCAGATGGCTGTGTAGAAAATATGAAAGAAAAGAAGAAAGAAATCCACTACTATAACACTAGATGTCACCCTATAAAACAATCAATATTCAAGACATTTTCTTTAAAAAAACAAAATGTCTATAATCTAGGTTTCTTTTATCTATAATATACAACCATATTCACCCCAATGATAAATGAGATTGAATTTAATACCAGGTTGCCCCCATACAAGAATATTTACAATATTCTTATACAATATCAATACCTACTGTATATTATAGATCTGTTTAGACATAATTACAACCACAGATTAAGATCCTGATCAATGTCCTGCTTTTCCACTGGATTAATCAATTCTGGAATTTCTCCATGGCCTCTGATAAATTTATGCATATGACTAATATTATTTGTGTATGAATATATGAATATGGATTATATACTTGCTACAAATCACACGTCAAAAAAAGGAGTGGGATCAGCATAAAGAAGCATTAAATGTGTTAATGACTACTAATTAAAAGTAATTGTTTATGAAAAGTATTCCATTTATAAATTAGTCAATCATATATTGTCTGTCTGTGTCAACTCTTCTGTCTCACATTTAGTCTATTAATATGCATGTAAACACAGTAAACTTTATACAAATATCTTCTCTCTCTTTAAAAAGAAACAGGAAGGAAAAAAAGAAAGGGAAGGGAAGAAGGTGGTGGTAAGAAAAAGAAGTGGTTATAGTGGGAAGGGGGAAAAAGGGGGAAAGAAAACTTTTGCAGTGGAACAGATAACTGGACAGAGAAGTGGAGAACATATTTAGATATTACAGAATGGGTTAAATTCAGAAGATGCTTATATTTCATAACAACTGCTAATTTTTATCATAACATTTTTATTAGTTAATCCAAATATAAAATACAAAAGAAAATGAAAGTAATGGGAAACTAGGGAGGAAAGGAAAGAAAAGGAGAAAGTGTAGGGTAGAAAGGAAACAAGGAAGAAAAGGCATTGACTTCCAACTCTTTTTAGTACAGTAAAATATAATAACATTACAACATCAGCTTTTTACTTTTATAGCAACTGCTATTTCTCATGTTAATTTTTAATGGATTGCACACAGTTGTTTCTAACCATTTGTTTCTCTTCCCCATTTTTCTTTAACCAGTTTCTTATTCCTATTGGTGTAATATAAGTTCTGCAAGACCCAAATGTTTAAATCACAGATAATGAGTAGAAAAAATACAGGTATTCTTCCTATAAGTAATAACTTGTTATCATAGGGATATCAAAGGGCATCGGTCTCAGGTATAGCACAGTTGCAAATATAGATGTGAATATGTCCACTGTTATTTATATACTTTGGACATAGGCCATACAGACTCCCTAAAGTCTGTCAAGTTCAAGTCTCTATAAAGATTGCTGGGTTATATTTTAACCTAGGATAGGCTTGAAATAAATGACATTATTATTTTCACATATTGCTATTTTTATACCATTTAAATTATCCAACCTACACCAGTACGTTTTACTTAAAATCTTAAAGTATAAAAGTTTGCAAAACATCCCAAAACTTGTTTTTAAAGTTACAAAGAATGATTAGTGCATTGCATTTCCTAGAAATGAAGTTTGTGCAAACGGAGCCAGGTTTCTTGAGTTTATCAGTTGATATGGCCAATGATCTTGCAAATATTTTCTGATCTCTAAAAATTTAGGTTGGAAAATAAAGAATTACATAGTTGCATGGAAATAAGAGAGTATAATTTTAAGACTGTAATAATAAGCTAATAAAATAACTTATGAATGTCTTATGTATATTTCAACTTCAATTAGCATTGGAATTATCTATAACACTAAAATAAAACCTGAGAACTTTATATTTAAATATCAAATTCTCTAGTTTTTTTTTGTTATAAAGTAATTCATATTAGATCACCTGGTCATACACATATTCTCTGGCATTTCTGCAATATAAGCCTGGCTTAAAAAACAAATAAAAAAAACTTTCCGATTTTGTGTCATTGGTTCACAGCTTTTCTACAGTGTGAACAACATCCTAAACCAGGTTTAAGCTACTCACAAATGGTATATATTAAGTTTCCATCAAGAAATTAAGAACTGGTCATATAAACATATGAACATATTTTTCATTGAATTTGGCTCAAGGTAGGGAACATAAAAAAACATAGCAAGATCACAGTAAGATGCACTTCTTGATGTAGTGATTAAGGCACCAGACTAGAATCTGTGATAGTGACGTCTAATCCTGTCTTAAACACAAAGCCAACTGTGGACTTTGGGACAGTTACTCTCTTTCTCTCAGTCTCAGGCAGTGAGGTCTACTTGTCCTAATGGTGCTGCTGGATACTGCCCACCTGGACGATACTGAGCTGAATACAGACCAAACTGATGTTAGACCCAGAAGAAAAGTCGGTCAGTCATATTTTTGTTGCAACCTATGGATCTACACCCATGTCCATTAAAATTGAGACATAGCAATAGTACTTAGACTTAGACTTATATACAGCCCCACAGTGCTTTTACAGCCCTCTCTAAGCAGTTTACAGACTCAGCATATTGCCCCCAACAATCTGGGTCCTCATTTTACCGACCTTGGAAGGATGGAAGGATGGGTCAACCTTGAGCTAGTAGGACTTGAACTACCGAACTGCTGGCAATTGGCAGTCAGCAGAAGCAGTCTGCAGTACTGCACTCTAACAACTGCACTACAGGTCTTGACATGACTCAGATGTTGCACTTGATCATGCAAGTTGGCATTTGTTGATCTGAAAAGCAGATACTCTTCCTGCTGGGAAAAACATTAGGAGGAGGAGGATTCCTCTCTCAGTCCCATGAAGAAGATGGCAAACCACTTCTGAAAATCCTTGCCAAAAATACCTCAGGTACTTGTCCAACAATTGCCAGGAGCCAAACAAACAAACCAAAAAACCTGACTTGAAGGCAATCACAGAAGTCTACACATAGAAGTCAACATTAAACCCAATGATACAATTACTGTAATTGAAGTCTTTCATGATACATTTGAGAAGCCATAGGTTAAACTTTGATGGGTAAAGTGGAATAAATAGATAATCTTGAAGAAGGAATACAGGAACAATTAAGGAAATTGCTAAGCTTTCAATATTATTATACCCCACAATAATTGAGTAGTATTTCTGTAGTCATGGCATTTTCTTTTCATTATTTGATGAAAAATATGAAAAAAATAAAAAATTCAAATCTTAAAAACAAACTCATAAAAAAAAGGCTTTGTCATTAACAAAATAAGCCAGTTACTCGGATATTCAAAACAATGTCATGTTTGTATGTGAGTGTGTATGTGCCATTTTACAAAACATAAAAAAGTGAATCAATAGTGAAGAATAATTAAAATTCATGACTAGAAATTATTTCATGAGGACATTAAATTAACACTTAAAGTAGAAAAATATACTAACTGGTCCATGGCTGATAAAAAAAACAGGTGTAAGTAAATAAATATAAAACATTCTAACTTCAAGTTACTTTTGTTGATACATTGTATTCCTTTTATGCTATTTAATAGCAAAATGAAATATTTTAATTGTGTTTGAGTATGTGCAGTTATGTGTAAACATGCATGTGTGTGTGTGTGTGTGTATGTATATGTATATGTATATGTATATGTATATGTATATGTATATATATATGATTAACATTAAATAGAAAGAAAAATACCCAAACCACAAAAGAAAGATTTTTAAGTACTCGTGTATATTTCACGATAAGTAATTCTATGTTATGCTTCTATACATAAACATTATTATCCACATATGGCAAAAATGATGTTTTATATTCATTTTATTAGTACCATTGTACTGTATGAAATATACACATTAATTCACCAAATCTCTACTATTTACATTGAAATTATCATAGACATTGGTAAGGATTATTTCTAATATATTTGTTTCAATGTATTAGTATACATGGTTTTTTTTATCATCCTGTAAAAGTATTTCACAAAATATGATCATTCTTGTCATGTTCTGAAGCCAATGCCTGACTTTTAAAAAATATTGGTGTTTAAGCTTGTTAATAAATAGAATTACTGTTTATTTGGAATATAGTATTTTTAAAACATGGAATGCATAAATACACAAATGTAACATTTTAAATAATTTTAAGCCACTAGCTATATTCAAATTATACATTAGAAAATGATAAAATGTATAATCTTAAGCAGATGTATCATATGGAAGCGTGTTACCTGGTATTCTGTCTTACACTAGATCAAAATATAGTTCTATGAATCAGCTTGTACTAACATGGCAACCTTAAGGTATTATTAGAATTAACTATTGGGAATTCCTGAAATCAGAACAGCCTGGTGTTCTAAGTTTGTCATCTTGAATATCTGGGTGCATCAGGTTTGGGAAAGTCTTCTTAACTTGATAGGTATCATGTAGTTATTGAGAGATATTGTAAATATGACCTATGTATACATCATTTAAACCAAACTCTCGAAGCTTTGTAGCAAAACATTATTTCTATCATACATTTAAGCAAAAATCATTGTCTTATCTTTAACAGGCTAAAAATACCCAAGATTCTAATTTATAGATTAGGGAGCACATGTTTTGAAAGAGTAATAAAATATTAGCAATCTACTGAATAATTTAATGATATTAGTTGTATCAGAATATACTTTTCTTATAGATTAGCAAACTTTTGATGAGATTTTTATTTCAGTAAGACTATAATTGATCTTTAAAATATTTATTCTCTGTTACTGAAATCCTAATTAATTATTTTTTTAAAAAAATACAGTACTTTCTATTTTCAGAAAGGTATAGCAGCTTAAATCACTGGATGCTATTTGCATTATCTCACAGCAGGGGGCTATAGAAGCTACAGTTCTGGGCCAATTCTTACACCTCTATATACGTGAGGTACAGAAAAATGTTTATTACTACAATCTTTAGACCATGTATATTTAAAACATGCAATACACATGTTTTAAATATATATTATTTTATTTATGATTAGTTTTAACCCACACTTTGAACTGGTTTTTGTAGCACTGATAAAATATTAAGCAATTCCACGTGTTTAGCTTCTAAAAAATTCCAGATAAAAGTAATATAATGAAGCATGTTAATGAATAAATATATAGCTATATAATGGCTTATATAAGATTTGTAGGTTAGGCTATTAACATTCACTGGGAGTACTTTTACTATATCTAGTAGCAAGGTAACTTGAATTTATATTTAAATCTAGGAGAAAAAAATGTCTAGCCTCATGAAGTAAAATCTTGAATTCACATTTTCACTGCCCACTAATATCTTTATGTACTTATTTTGTACAAAACTGCTTACTTTTTATAAGGCAGTATCAATCTCCATACAACCTGATGATCTATTATCTCCTTAAAATATTCTGGATTTTTGCAGTTGGCCTGCTGGTTAAGACAGGTTATTACAACAAAACCATATTCCTGTACAAATTATATTTATTACCCAGCCTTAATTCTAGATAAAAATAGATTTCATCTGCCCATTTTTCTTTCCTTATTTTCTTAAATCAAATTAAGATTTGATTATCAAGTCCATTGCAATTAATACAACTATCTCACATAAGGAATGTAGAAACCAGATAGTTTACATTTCAAAAGATTTGTATTATCTACAATAAAAAAGTGAAACTTTTTCTAAATGTTAACTGAAAATCTTGATTTTCAATCTATTATTGTAGTTTCATTGTTTATCCACAAATTAGATAAGGACTGTGGGTACGGAAAGTCTATGTGCATTAAAACAGACAAAAGTTGAGAAATGATTAAATTGAATGCACTATGTTTTTCCAAGTAAGTTTATTAATATGATATAATAATATTAATGACTAATGGCCAAAATAAACCCATGTAGAGCTATTAACAGAATAAGAAATTAATATGTGCTTAAATCATATAAATATTAAGAATAGCATACTTATAAGTACTTCTTATGACTTCTTATCATTTCATTTCTGTTATATGAAGAGATAACAAGCTTCTGTATATTGGAAGAATTCAGTCATTTAATTTTTAATTATAAGAAAGAAATCAGGAAAAGTGTTTTACAGAGCACCTTCTCAATTAGATCTGCAACGGTGACTGTTTGAACTCTTATTTTCATCAAGGATTACTGAAAAACTGACAAATGTAAACCAAACAGAACACCCCACTTTTTACAATATAGGGCAAATACCAGGTATGTGATGTAAAAAGAAATAGGTTGTTTTTTATCTAACTGAAAAAGGACCAGTATGATTACCTTCATAACAGCAACAGCAAAAAGCAACCTCTTGCATGGCATTTTTCTTTTACCTGATGCTGCCTGCAGTGGTGCATTTTTTTCCTTCCTGGCACAATCACTGAACTGCTGTGTTTAAAAAAAAATACACGTATCTGGCAGGCAGACACAATTTTACACTATTAGTTTACTCTAAAATACCGTGTGCAAGGAATACAGCTGACTCCATATCCTAAAATATATCAAGTTTTTTCTTCATCAGAAGCCACCATGATTACACTGATGAAAAAAAAATCAATAAAGAGAGCTTCCTCCTCCTTTTGCAGCAAAGAGAATTGACAGTTCACATGGAAATGTAACAAGAGAGGCAACCCCCTACATGTGCCACCTGCCAGATTCCTCAATAAATAATCCCATAGAGCAGCACAACAGCAGCTCCTTGTATTGTGACATTCCCAGCAGTTCCCAGAGATTAGTAAGAAAAGCAAATAGCCATATAAAATCATCTCAGTTCCCAAACACATTCCACTTCTTTTCGGCACTGCCTTTAAAACTCAAAAAATAAAATCTGGGAGTTTATGCAGATTCCCAAATCCAGCAGATTCAGACTCACTTAAAATATTACTTCTGCTTTGGGGATATAGGGAGCAAAGGTTTCCAACTGCTTTCTCTAGAGACCTTATATCTTACTATGGCAATTACATGGAGGCATGGAATACCCCAAAAAAAGAAGAATCAACCAACTTTATACTACCACTCCTTGCAAAGAGATGATACCACGTATCTACATGGTACCACAAGGTCACAACTGTTTCTTAATTAGAGAGCATAGAAAAATTGAGACACATTTTTGGACTCAGACAACATGATGGTGGGAAGAGAGGCAAATGCCAACCATCCTGAAGAAAACATGGAGAAGTTGCTGGCACTCGCTGACCTCATTTGAAGCCTCCAGAAGCAAACTAGATGGTTGTTAACACTCAAGGATGCTTCATCCTGACACATTTGGATTTCTAACTGTTACATTCTCCCGTTGCCTGTGGGAGGGAAGGAGAAACAGGCAGCAAAAGGACTCTCCAACCACATACTCAAACACTGCAGCCATAAAGATACGCACACACGCACACACACATTACCCTTATTGCACATTCCAGCACCACAGCTACATTCGCGAAGGAACAAGAATGGATCAACGGAATGCTTCCCTGGATTCCTTAATAGACATTACCATTCACCACTTACCACAATTTTACAGAGGTAAAAGAGATATTGGAAGCTTGAAATAAGCTGCCGCACTTTCTACTTCTTATTTAACAGCCACGTATTTTCAGATTCATTCATTTACATGAGCGAAATACCTTACACGTTTCTTCCATTGTAATTTCTGCATTTCACTTACTGGGTCAATATCAGTGTCAAGGAAACATAAATTACGAGGAAACCAACGGAATAAATAATGCAAAACAAAGAACTGAGGGGAACAAGGGGCTTCCAGAATGCACTACAGTATATATTATAGGTTATGGAGAGAGGAGAGGGGGATCCAATATTTCGCTTTGCTCATCTTTAAGACAAGCCACACTTCTGTAGTCTTATTGTCTGTGCCCTCCTTTTTTTCCCCTCCCCATTTTGAGCTTTTATCCTCCTGGGATGATGTTGCAGTGCACACGTTGTTCACCTCACTGCATTCCCCTTCTCACTTTCCTAGACCTATTTGATGGGGTGAAAAAGAGTGGCAAAGGGGGAAGGTTGCAAGGAGTTGAAAGAGAGAATGCGAGCCTCCAAAGGGAGGGAGGGAGGGAACGAGGGAGAGACTATTAAGGGCGGGCAGAAAAGGATTAATGTTTGTGCAGCACTTTAAGGACGGAAAGCGCTACCCAAGTGGGGCTTCTGTAGAAGGCAACGCCGGAGGGTGAAGGGATGAAAGAAATAGGCAAGAAGGAAGAGAGAGAGGGAACCAGGAGAAGGCAAAGGAACCCCACAGCTAAAGACGCCAGGCATGTGGGAGAGGAAGACGTGGGGGGAGATGTTAAAATTATTGTTATGGAAAATAAAAAATGTTTTCAAGAGTGAAAATAAATGACATTTACAGTATGCTGCTCAATCTGGAAGAACACTGGATCTTTACAATAAATAGTTCACTCAACCCGGACAGACAGAAAATTCCAGCTACTGGTAATTCCTCTCTACCAGGAGTTAGTACCAGCATTCCCTGAAAGGAACTTCCGCCTATGAAAGATCCTTCCCCCTCCAGATGAAGATGCCTCCGATCTTATATTTTTCCTGAAGCTATTAAAAACCTGAATTAAAGTGGGGATAGCTGAAATGAATAACCCATGTCTCATATGAATTTATCTAACACCCCCCCTCCTTAAAGCCACTTAAGTTAATGGTCATCAATATATATTGCAATACTATAGGTGAAATATATACTGTGTAAAGAAATGCTTTATTTTCTCTATTATAAATCTCCGTTCAGT
>JANHFT010007136.1:220150-236782 GCA_032467955.1 Pseudoxenodon macrops | reverse complement strand
GTACAACTGGTAACATTGGAAATAGAAATGAAGATATTGCAATGGTAAGTAGCTTATACCTTTTAAGATCAACTATCAATATTGCAGGAACCAGAAGTCAAGAAATATACAACAGCTTAGTACTTGATAGGGCAACAATTAAGTCCTTGGAAAAGACATTTGGATGCTACAAAACATGTATTCCTACAAATATCAGATTTGTGTAAGAAATGATTTTCCTTATGACACTCTATCAAAGTCAACATTGAATTTTGAAAAAGCAGATAGAAAGTGTATTTATATTTTTGAGTTTGGTATTAGAGAAGACTCTTGAGAATACTATTGATAACCAAGATAATTAATAAATCAATCATAGAATAAATCAATATTTGAAGCACAAATAACCTGATTCACTGTTATATTTTAAACATGTTAGACTAAGATCTAATTTAGGGAAACATGGAAGGAAAGGAAAGAGTGTGAGCAAAGGCACATACTCAATTATAGTAACAGTGAGTTTTCAGTTGGAAAACTTGAAAGAGTATGTTTGGGATAGACCATCCTGGAGAGGTTCTACCTGTACAATAGGTAAATTGATGCCATATTAGCACTCTTTCAATAGCTTTTATGCATAGTCTCAGTGCTACAGTAAACAATCCAAGTTCTTCCTCCAATATCCTACTTCTAAGCTTTCCATGTAAAGTATAGAAACTGTGTTATTCTGTAGTAATTTTTCTCCAGAAATATTTTGTTGATCCTATATTATTGAACTCTGTCCTCTGTAGTATCTTCCATTCAAATTACTAGTACAGCCTTAGCATGGGAAGTTGATAATGAAGGTAACCCTGAAGACTAGCTTTAGGAACAAGTCCAAAAATGCAGATCTATACTTGCAACTACAAGTAATCATTTTACACTTGACTGCATAGAGCTAGTATTTCAAATAAAATTACTGCAGCTTAAAATACTTGTCTGAAGTAAGATATCAATCAACAAATGTACTTTACATACTATATGTGAAATGGATTATGTTGCCACAAAAGGCATTTATAAATACCTTATTCAATGAATTATTATTGTGCATGACTACTACCTAGATACAAATCTTTATCTACTGCACATCGTGATACTTATCTGACATTCAAGTGACTAACCAGTACTAATAAAGGAGAATATTTGTAGCCCAGGGTTAAAATGGGGGGGTCCTTGGTTCTCTCTGAGCTTATTTGCATGAACGGAAGTCTCTGCAGATGTGTGGAGGTGGTGCATGTGCTCACATTTGTGAACCTGTAGCAAAGGTAAGTAAATACCACCCCTGGTGGGGACAGTCTAAGGGATTCTTTGGTTGGACCGTTTACTAATGGTTCTTTGGCAGTTTCTTGATTGGGGTATTGCTTACTTGATTGTTGGTCTGAAGTTAACCTTGGAGTTAATCTATGCTGATCTGAGTGCCAATTACTGCTGGAGAGCAGCTGGAATCTTTTTCTCATTGGGGCTAGTTGATTGTCTCTCTTGTATAGTCTATAGATGTTGTTAATGTATATGTGTTTACTGATGGTTGATTTGTCAGACTACCAGACTTTTAGAAATTCCCTGGCATTTTTTAATTTGGCGTGGCCTAGGATTGTCACATTTTCCCAATTGAAACAATGGTTACATCTCCTTATATGTTGTGAAATTAAAGAATTTTCATCATGCCTTCTGACTGCCAGTTGTTGTTCATAAACTAATTTTCTGCCAGTATGCAGAATATCATTTGATATCTCAAACTTTGCCTACACCAATTATTGTCTATAGCTTTACAAAAATAACATTTTAAAAATTGCTAGGATGTACTGCTCATGCATTTTCTCATAATAAAATTGATTCTGTGTTAAGCATTGTAGCATGCATTCTAGGCCCTAACTGATGTTGACTTTCTCCGAACAACACAACCGTACCAAAATTATGGATCTTCTCTTTTTCAAAAAGAGAGATGCAATAAAAATATTTCAGTAAATATGAAGAATGGTCAACTCCAATTTGAATGTCTATTTGACAGCTCAGAAAGTTGAAGTAAGAGCTAGTAAATAACTGATATTCGTAATATGAATAGTTGAGGAACAAAGTCATTTCTCTATGGAGCAGTCTTTCTTCACTGTAAAATTATGGGCCTGCTGGTTCCTTGGAAGATACAATTAATTTGAATCATTTTTCCTCTAATGCTAAAGTGTCTCATTCTGGATCAACAGGAACTGCTGCAAGTGTCATATTTGCACTTGAACTTGTACTGGAACTGCAGGAGCCATTTTTCACAGATTGCTTTGCCAAGTCAGTAGAGCCAGATGCTCTTATTATTTGCCAAGTCTTCCCACTCATTGATGACAACTCAAGACACATTTATAGATGCCTTTATGGGGATTTCAGATGACCTCTTGTTTCTTAGCATTCTGTATTTCATCTTTATATGTATGTGAATGAAATACCTTGCATTTTAGATACACAATCAGATCAAAACAACCATCCTGATTTGAGTATAATTAAGAATCACAGTATAGATTGGACTTTGAATTAATAGTAGTGATAACAAACTAGTTTTGATATTGTCAGACATATTATATATTAGACCCTCTAAGAAATAGCAGCAAACTTATGTATTATTTTGCTGCCTTATGAATTCCATGCTTTGCCACAATAAGCCCTATTGTAATTAAAGAAATCACACAATAGGATGATTTAATTTTAGGATAATAGGCTAAAAATTATGTTGAATTCCTATGCAGTGTGAATTTTGTAACAAATATAATTCCAAATACAAACTTCCTCAAACCAATAGTTATTGAGTTAGATTTTTATAGCCACTCTTTTTTACAGCTGAATTCCTGATATCTTGCACATATACATGTTTTTATTGTATTCTTTTTTTACTATAAATTTTGTACAAACACAAAGCTGCCTTTTTTCACTCATGCTTTGAGATTTTCATTTTCTATATTATTTAGCTAACAATCCCTTGATTGTTATAAATAATAAATTTACATATTTAATTAACTAATTATTCCTATAATCTTTGGTTTCTGCAGAAGATATTCTTTCAGGAATTATAAACTTATGAGACCTCTAATGTTTAGAAATAATGTCTATGTCCTTAGCTTCCAATTGTCTGATTTTTAACATGCTTGCAATAGCATGCTAACATTATAACAATTTCCAATCATGTATGAATAAAAAAGCAAAACAAATTACACAATTGAAAGAATTTATAGTGATGGTCACAGATAATTTTTGTGTATGATAAATTCATTACAGCACCATCTCTAATTTAGTAAAGATGTCCACTAGAGTTCACATAGGGGTAATCTGAGCCACTGCAATTAGGGAACAATATTATAGCCCCCTCTCCTCCTTTCCAAAAATGTGAGAGAAAAGACAGCATAAGAAACTGATATGCTGAAGTCAAAGTTATACTATTTTATATTAAAGTATTTCTTTAAAATGAAATAAACATTGAGTTGGTAATCATAAATTAGCTTCAGAGTATGGCATAAGTAATGGTATGGTACTGTGTGGTGTGTGGTGTGTGGTGTGTGGTATGGTATAAGTAATAATGATGTCACGGGAATCTAATAACCTTTTCCTTTTCAGTGCCCAGAAAGTTAATGTTAGAATGGTTGAGTTTACTGCTAGCAAACTCTGGAAAGAAAGTTAAAAAAGAGAGAAAATGTTCTCTCTCTCTTTCTCTGTCTCCTGTCTATCATCTATCTAGCCAGAAAAAGATGCATCCAGCTTGAAATATAAACCTTTTTACCACATCTTGTCTGGAGACGTGAGTAAATTCCATTGCCTGCCATCTAAACTGTCTTAGAATAGTAGTGGCTCTGAAATGCACTTTACAAAGTATTTGCATTGCAGGGCTGGGACTTGATTACTTTTAAACAATATGTTATTTAGGATAATCAACAAATAAAATGTCATGTAGCCAGTATAAATGTAGTAGTAATAAACACAACTGTGTGCAATGCTAGAAATGAAATTAGAATGTTTGGAATATCTATCTAATTAACATAGTTCTGAGTTACCATAGGTAGATGTAGTAGATGGTGCCTACTCCTAAAAGATAGTAAACATTTTCCTCTATCTGCCTCCCTAGATTTCTGGGTAGAAAGCTAGATAACACAGCTTAACACAGAAGGCAGACAGTTATGAGAATCTGATCAATAGTTAACATCCAACTCTTTCTTTTGCTTATTAGCTTGCTATTATTTCAGAATTCTTTTGTGATATAATTCTGGTTCAATAAAACAAGATTTTTTTTCCCCACTGTGCCAAGTAGTGAAAAAAATATAGCATGAATAGAAATATTCAAAGTCTAGTTTTTACAACTGTTCATCTCTGGAAGACTGTTTTTGCATTCTTGTCTCCTCTGTTGGCAAATCTGATCTGTCTTTTGTTTTAATACTTATCACATTTCAGAAAGAGTAAAGTAGGTTAATTAAATAATTATAAATCTTCACAACAGCTGTTTATTATGAAAAAAGTAATCTGAGCCAAAGAAGATATTATAATCACTTCTTTTACTCAGTCTCATCTAGTTTAAGTGGATACGTGATGCAGAGCATTTGTCAATAATTCATGTTTTGTCTTAGAATTCTGGACTTTTGTCTTTTCATGTCTTTTAAATGTGATTAGGTACAATCACATCTACACAAGTATCTAAAATGAAGCTAGAAAGGCTATATTTGCATCTTTTGCATTATTGTTGAACTTTCCTTCTTTAATATGTATAGCATTTATTTTTTCTTTTAATTTTTAATTTAGTTTGTTAATTGTTAATTTGTTTGTGTCTCTTTGTGTTTATATTCCACTTTTTGCTTCTATCTTGCAAATGCATAGCTAAATAATGAAGAAAAGGCATAAAATAAATATGGATATCATTAAATCATTTGTGGAGTAAAAGAAAAAAGAAAAGAAAACTTCTTCAAGCAAAACCCCTTTATTAATTGTTAATTTGTTAATGTTTTGTCTGTGGTTGTATTCTACCTTTTGCTTGTATCTTGTAAATTTAATAGATAAATGCCTAGATAAATAATTTAAAAAAGATATAAGCATGGGTATTATTAAGTCATTTGAGAAGTAAAAGGAAAAAAAATAAAACAGCGGAAATTTTCTTCAAACAGAATGAGGTTTATTAATTGTTAATTTATTAATGTTTGTGTCTGTGAATGTCTTTATTTCACCTTTTACTTGTACCTTGCAAATTTAATAAATAAATGCATAGTTAACTAATTAGGAAAAACTATAAAATAAACATAGTTATTAAATTATTTGTGGACTAAAGAAGTAAAGAAAACAGCAAAAAAAAAATCTTCAAACAAAAACCCTTAGAAAAACAATGTATTTTTCTACCATTGCCATGTCAACAAAGGTAACATGATGTATTTTGGGAAGTCAGGATAGTTTTCAAATGACTGTGTTAGTCTTACAAATCTACTGCTGATTTTAGAAGAACTCAGAACAGGTTTTGGAGATACATGTGAAACTTAAGAGTTCCATACTGCTGTTTGAACTTGGTTGTTTTCTTGACATTTCATTATCAAACTAAGTAAAATTAACAATACAAATTTTATTTATTTGTTTATATCCCACCTTTATTACTTTTTACAAATAACTCAAGGCTGTGAAAATATCCAAATCACCTTCCTCCTCTTATTTTTCCCTGCAACAATAACCCTCTGAAGGGAGTTGGGCTGAGAGAGAGCGACTAGCCTGAAGTTATCCAGTTGATTTTCATGGCTAAGGCAAAACTTGAACTCATGGTCTTTTGCTAAGTTAATGTTGGGTTTATATATAGTTACACATGGCAGAGAAGGATACTGTATATATTTAATATAGGGCAAAGAAAAACCAAGGCGATAGAACACCAATTTCCAAACATTAAGGGCGCTCAAAAGTTGTAACATGCCTTGGGGATTATAAGGATATTTTTGTTACATTAATATAATTTAGATGTGATTAGTAAGTAACTACATAAGTATCGCAACTTTTTAACATTTTGTTTGTTTCACACAGTTCAACAAAAGATTTCACACACACTCTTCTATTGGATATTTTATTATTTTATTTTATTTAATAAAAACTGTTGTCTCATGGCCTAGTACTATCATTAATAGTATTATCTTAGTACCTTTATGAATGAAAATAATAGTTAGGTTTTTAAAAAATAGGCCAATATGTGTAATATGTTCTATTAAAACATAGAAATTAATTATGAATTATGTTTAAACTGAACTATTTTAATACTTTTTTTTTCTTTCCAAACTAAATGCCATCCTAACAAGAATTGAACCAATTTACTGCTGGTTCAATAAGGTTAACTACTATGACAATTTTTTCTCTCTCACATTCCCATAACACAACCTTTTCCAAAATTGGGCCAAATGAGATGATATTTGAGGTTTACTGTAGCCTAGAAACAGGTTTACATGGCACTTGTTCTAGATCTAAATTATTCAAGGCTTTTAGGGAGCTATCAATACCTTGGCTTTATCCTGATGTAAAATAGAAGTTTGTATAGTTAACCTAAAATATATGGTTTGTAAATCTACACAAAGGCATCCTTCAGGCTGGTAGGTTTTTGGTATTATTTCCTTTTCAGTTTCTTTTCAGCTCTGACTACTCTTAAAATGAACTTCAATCATCTACCTGGAAGTTAACCCAGTTGGATACCCTAAGGTCTTATCAATTACACTGATAAAGAAAGAGCATGTATACATGCATTCAATTAGTATTACAAACAGGGTACTTTATTTTACACATAATTCATCATAATTCATTTTCTAAATCTTTTTGAAATGTGTATATACATCTAAATATACATCAGAGAAAATTGTAGCACATTGGAGAAAAATATCCAATTTCTTTTAGATTGATAAAATCTCAAATACATGACTCTGGGTGGCTAACCTAAAAATAAAACTCCCCACATGTATGTACAACAATTATAAAACACACATAAGCTAGGAAAAATTGCAAAAACATCAATCATTCAGCACAATCGAGAAACGGGTTCCACCAAAAGTCCCAGGCTCAAGCATTGAGCCAAGTCTCCAAAGTCTTAGAGAAGGCCAACAGGAACAAGGCCAAACTAATCTTTGGAGAAACATTATTCCAGCAGGACAGAATATGAAAGATATTCATATTCATGAGAGAAAAGTATCTCTTCCTCGGCTTTTAGCTGATACTCCTTAGCAAATGGACCAGGAGCAAACCCCTTCCTGCTGGACCAGATGGGACACAGAGAGAGACACTTAGAAAGAGATAGTTCCATAAGAAAACTGGCCTCAAATTATGAAGAATTTCAAAGTAACTACCAGCAGCCTGAATTGCACCCAAAAACATGTTCGTAGCCAAGCAACATGTGGAGCAGTCGTTTTGCATGCACTGAAAAGCAGATATTGCTAACTGCCACATTATGTACCATCTGAAGCTCCCAAATGGCCTTACAAGGGTCCCATGCATCACACTTACATGATCAAGAAAATATTTAATGTATTTATCCAAAAATAATCATGTTAAATTTCATGTCTATCTTTATAAACATGTTCTTTTGGATATTTTTGGATCTTGCCTTTTCAGACTGCTATCGATATTTCCTTGTTGGATCCTTGTTGACTTTGCAAACTGGACTGTGTTGCTTCCTTGGGTTTAGTGACTAATAGGAAGTGGTTGAACTGGCCTGAACTAGCAACAGGAGAGAAGCTGGAAAACAAGGCTAACCCTGGCACAAAGGATATCCTGATGCCTTAAAGCACTTGGCTTTTTTCAGGCACAGTAGGTTTCAAATTAGAAGATTCAATATCTAATCTAGTTCAATATCTAATCTAGATATTCTACTCAGAATGTGGGAAAAGACAAGCGCATCCTTAATGAGATAGTGATATAATGGGAAATCACAGGAGTTAATTATTGAGTGCTTTATTATAGTACTATTAGAAATTACTCAATCTGTATGTTGTTTGTAGAAGTCCTGTTTGTGTACATCCCAGCTACTAGATGGCACCAAGGAAATTTCTATAGGTGTTCTTGGCTTAACATTGTGCTCTGTATTATGAATGCATATACTATACATTCTGAGAATTGCTTTAAACATTGCTTTGAATGATTTGAGTGTGTTAAGTCTCTATTTAGTTAATGGCAAATAATGCTTTACATTTAAGTTAAATTTCTTAACTTTTTGGATTTAATCTGCTCATTTCTACATTCTAGATTTCTAGTCAAGCACATGTATTTCTCGATCTAACCTTGCAGTTGTGATAGGAGTAGGGGCATTTTTGTCCATATGGTGTCGACTACACATATTCAGTCAAGCTTCTAGAATAATCAATGAGCATGAATTAGATATTATATTCTCAGCAAGTCTGGAAAGTGGAGCAAAAAGAAATGCAGGTAGGAGATAACATCTTGCAAGTTTCCATGAAATAGGGCAAAAGGTTGAACATCTTCTCAGACTCTCTCTCTATAAAAAACTAGTAACTGATTCATATTAGTCTTGTGTAGACAGCAGCACTTTGATTCAGCAAAGCATTTTATGCTATAATGTGAGTCACTTCTGTTGTTTTGTTTCAGATAGATCCAGTTACTAACTGGAAAAGTCAGATAGTGAGAGTTAAACACATGCTCTACTCCTGAAATTAGTAGATGTAGAACTTGCTATGACACAAAAGCAGTTCAGCTGAGATTTGCTTTCAGAAACCAGGACAGTGAAATTATGCAGATTCTCAAAGTGACTTGTGGTGTGCTTTGCAGAAATGCATGTCAATGCAAACTATTCCTTCACAGTCCTAATTAATATGCAACATGTTTGCTGTTTTCATATGAGGATTTGGTGGTTTTAGTTGTTTTGCTTTGCTTTCAAGAATATTTCTGATGAAAAATGTTTTATTTTGTATAACATGTTATTTAAAAAAAACTAAATCACATATTTCACAGCATTATTCCAAAATGAAATCTTTTGGACTTATATTAAAACTAATTGTTTTTTTAAAAGAGAAAATAGATATTGCTTCACAAATAATACCTTGGCAAAACAAAGCATGTATTAAAGGTGAGGAAAATAAAATAATGCTGCATTTATTAGGTCATCTTTGATATAGATTACTATTTTTCATATTGAATTTCTTTAAAAATATTAAAGAAATCTATAAGGTTCTTTCTTGGTTTCCCCCCCTCCATAATACTCTTCTAGTTGTATGTTATACTGTCTATATATCACTCTAATTTATCACTTAATTTACCCAATATACAGTATACAGCAGTGTTGGCAAACTCTTTCGGCACTGAGTGACGAAACAGGACCACATGTGAGCACACCTGGGAGTGACAGAAACCAGAAGAGCAGCTCCCTGGTGTGCACACGTGGAGTGCTGGAAACCAGAAAAGTAGTTCCCCGAAGATAAACTCCCGGTTTCCGGCATGCACATTTGCGCCGGTCACCTGGTCTTCCGATTTCTTGCACTCCTACAGGAAGACCAACTGGTTGGAAGACCAATGGGCAATGGCTGGCATGCCCGGAGAGATGGCTCTGTGTACCACATTAGGCACACGTGCCATAGGTTCACCATACTGGTATACAGTATGGTTGGGAAGATGATCATGGAAAAGATATACCTTTTATCACATTGATAAAAAAAGACAAATAAAACTAATGATTGTTGTTGTTGTTAGTTGCAAAATTGTGTCCAACCCATCGCGACCCCATGGACAATGTTCCTCCAAGCTTTCCTGTCTTCTACCATCCTCTGGAGTCCATTTAAGCTCCTGTCTACTGCTTCAGTGACTCTGTCCAGCCATCTCATTCTCTGTCGTACCCTTCTTCTTTTGCCCTCAATCTTTCCCAGCATTAATTAAAGTATCATTAAAGTAATGATATTAATGATTACATTATAATTCAGTAATTCATTATCTCTCTCTTTCTATCTTGCCTTTTCAGACTGCTATCAATATTTCCTTGTTGGATCCTTGTTGACTTTGTAAACTGGACTGTGTTGCTTCCTTGGGTTTACACACACATGTATATTATAAGGTTTTAAAAGTTAGGTGTAACAATTTTACTGATCCCATGTCCTCAAGAGCATTGGGATAGGATTGGAGAGTTTTAGGTTCAGGTGCCAGTCAGCCACAAGTTCACTATATGGCTTCATAGAATAGAGGTTCTGTGAGGATAACATTGAATATAGCTTATTTGCTTATGTTATTTATATCTAAGATTTTTGTGCCTTCCAATCTAGTTTTGATGGTTTACAAGAAAAGGCAATGCATTTAAAACTATATAAAAAAGAACAAAACAATAGCAATACTATGATAAATGTGATATTTACCAGGAGAAAGTGCTTCTTTCAAAGCCTTGTTGAATAAACCCAGCAACAAAAAGTGGTCCAGATATATAAGGATACATTTTTCTACAATGAGAAGCTACTGCTCAGAAGGTACAGTTACAAAGTCCCTGAAAATGAAATTATCTCATCAATGAGATTTTTAGCAGACTTTCTCCTCCAAATGTCAGTGGATGGTCATGTTCATTTTGAAGAAGATGTAAGGGTCTCAAGCAATGTTAAGGTTTAAAGAAAACAATTAGTCCATTGAATAGAATCCAAAAGCTGATTAGAGTTTCCAGAGTATAATGTTACTTGGGTGAATTTAAATGTGCCCATAGCTACCTGAGCATCCACATGCTATACTGGTTTTATCTCCCATATACTATTCAAGAGTGGACTACATGAGGTTAAGAACAATAGTTCAACTATGACAAAGGCATAAGTGTCTGTGTACAATATTGGAAAGAAATTCATTTGGCACATTACATTGCAAATATCAAAGCTGTCCTGATCATGTGGACAAACTTCCAATAAGACACCTGATAAGAGCTAAATTTATATTATCTCTGATCCCCCAAATTCTCCGTTTTCCCAGGGTTCAATTCTGGGGAAATGTTTATTTTGAAGAAGATATAAGGGTCCCAAGCCATGTAAATATTTTACTTCTCATCTACACCCTAACCACATTAACACACAGGATCAGGATTGTCACCACAATAGCTCTCTTACCAGGAATGTATATGTAGAGCTGCGTACCATTAGCACATTAATTATACCCCAACCTGTGCCTACAAACAACTTCAGGTAGCAGTTTTACATGCATGTTAAATAATAAGAGGAAACGTTTGGACCCCTGTAATTCCATAAAAAGTAACTGAAACTTGGGGGGGACATTTCCTGTAAGTGCTATGGTGGGATGATATTCTTTTCCAAGGGGAATCATCACCATATATACCACTCAAGCCTGTGTAATCTCTTTGGTTACAAAGCTGGTCCTCATGGAAACTGCCTTTAGCTTGGGTTATGAATTGAATTACTGGAAGTTGAAATTCCATCAAGCTCACACTCAAAAACCAATGTTCATGGTCATCAAACTAAAGTGGCTAATATTTTAATAACTCTTATGGATTTTTAAAATTTGTATATTGGATAGATTAAGACCCTTTGCACTGGCAAAGTTTTACTGTATTCTTCAGATGAGTTTTCACCTCAGGCGATCATGCAAATTTGATTTTAAGTTGTAATAATTTATATATATTTTGACTATGCAAGCAAAAGGGTCATAATATATGCATTATGAAAAGTTAATAGTGGATTAAGGGACAAAGGATTTGGAATTATAATTCTGAACTATTTAGAAGAGATTTTCTCCTGGGAAATGAAGATTGCTTTCCTTTTTTGTTTTTTATTTTGTTTTATGAAAAGGAGATATTGAACATTAGAATCACAGTTTAAAGAAAATTATCTCTCTGTCTGTCTGTCTGCCTCTCCCTCTCTGTATTCTTAACTGTCCATCTTCTTCATAAAGCAGCTCTATCATGTACTCAATTTTTAATGCAAACTTTTGAATAACCCTGGGCCAACCTTTTGGACAGAATGGATCAAATGTTTGATAAAGTTGACATAGCATCTTCTAATAAATTTGTGAAACAAGAACAAGCTGTTATGGATATTTATGAAATTAATTTGAAGGGGGTTTAAATGTAGCACAGATATATTTGATGTAGGATTTATTCCCTAAAGAAGACAAAATGATACTCAATCAGGAAACTGATGTGGCAAACAAAAGGCTAAATTTTACCTACTGATATAAAAGAAATGTTAAAATTCTGAAGGATTTTTGCTTTGAAACACAGATGACCAGAAAACTACCTTTTTTTTGAAGGGGTTAAAGAATAATTTAACCTCTCAACTCAAGAAAGTTTATATCATTGCCCTGTATGAATAGGGTTAAAAACCAAAAATGATTATATCTGGTTGCCCTTACTGGACTTTTGCAGACAAAAAATAGACTGACAGCATATATATTTTTACCTAAAAGATGAGCTATAGGGAAAAGAGATTATGTTTTATTTAGAAACAGTGATTTATTACCTTAAATTTGTTTTTACCTGCTTGGATGAAAGAGAGAGTTAGTTCTTCTTTTTCCTTTCCTTTCCTTTTCCTTTTCCCTTTTTTCTTTTTCTTGTATTTTTTCTTCTATACACATCCGCATCCATACACACACACACACACACACAAAAAGAATTGTCCTAATGAATAATTATATGTATGTATGTATGTATGTATGTATGTATGTATGTATGTATGTATGTATGATTGATTGATTGATTGATTGATTGATTGATTGATTGATTCATACAGGATAATCTCTTGCCCTTCATTTTTCTTCCAAATATAAATAAGATACTAACTTCTCCATTCCTATAAAATCAAATCTTTACTTTTCCATCTTCTTTCCTTCCAAGTCAAAGTTCTCGCACTCAATTCTATTCTAGTAATACACTGCTCTAGTAGTACTCTATTCTAATAATACATACTCCTGGTTCTTATTAGACACTTGGAACTCTTGCTGGATTGTTAACTGCTTCTGAGCAGCTTCTTTAGCTTGTTGGGCTTGAAATATGGCTATAGCTTCATCAACCTTTGAACTAAGAGTTTCAGGAGACTCAAGCATGTAAGAAGTTCATAGTTGTCAATTTCTAGCAACATACCAGTTATTTTACCTTCCAAAGTAGGATGCATGGCTTGGATAAGAGGGAACAGACATTCTCCCAACATCTGCTTTTGTTCTTGTAGAGGGGCAGAACCCAACATGGAAGCAGTCAATGGTTCCTGACATTGAACATGGACAGCAAGCTGCTGCATAGCAACCTGAGGCTGTGTGTTAAGATGCTGCTGAGGATTGTGAATACCCTCAGCATACTTATATTGTGTAATAGTGTATACAACAGGAGTGGCTGCAGAGGCTGCTGCTGCTGGATGTGGATCCATGGTCTGTGTTGATGTGTTTGCAACATGCTGTGTTGCATGATTTGTGTAACTTGTGAAGCTGGTGTCATGGTACTAAATGGTGGTCTGGGAGCTGTAGGACATATAGCACCTGGCAAATTCTGGAAAGGATGAGGTCTGGCACCTTGAGCAGCCCAACAAGGACTTGGTCTAAGTTGAGTAATGTGGCTAGTAGGATAGTAGGCTGCACAATTTTGTGTCTGTGGGATAGTTGCCATGAAATAACCTGAAGGACATGCTGGTTGGTAACGGTTGATGACAGGATTAGGCAGTTCTCACACTTGCCATTTTCTGCATATATTGGTTAATGAAGTGAACCTGGCATTCATCTTCACATTCATCTAAAGTCACATATAGTAGTTTGGTGACCACAATTCAACTATTCATTTCTATTACTGCTTTGGTTGCTTTTTCTGTTGAAGAAAAGTGTACCCCAGTGAGCGCTGGGTGATCATGTCTCTGCAGACGCGCCCACAGAGATGGTGGGCCTGGCGGGGCTGAACTTCTCATTGAGCATGGCCTTGGTGCCATTGGGGTATAGGTTGCCTACGTAGAGCAAGGCCATCAGGTAGCTGGCAACACTGGGGTTCATACTGGTGGAAGACAGGGAAAGGGAAGAGATGGCTGGGTAGATTTGCAAGTGCCGAGGCAGCCATAATGGGCCAACAGGTTCTAAACTCAATGGCTCTGCGGTGGTGGTTTGCCACTTGCTTGAGTGCTTGAGACTACTGGAGAGTGGAGGAGCAGGTGGTCTTGTTGCTGCTGCTACTGCTGCTGGTGGATTTTCTTCCTGCGTGGATATAGGTAGTTTCAGAAATTTATGAAACTCTTGATGTTGTCAGCATTAGAGTAAATCTTAAATTCAGTGGGGGATTATTTCCCTGCTGTCATTTTCACAGCACTGAAAGTTGCCTTCACAAAAACTGCAGTTGTCTTATACTTTAGAAATTTCTTCTACAGACTTCCTAATACTCTGGTTTCTCTTCAGTTTGTATAAATCTTTTGGCCTGATACTGGCTTTGCAGAAAAAGATTTTCTTTTGTGGTACAATACCAGAAAGACTGGGATTCTGCATTCCAGCCAGGTTTGCCCTACTTTCCAATCTTCAGCTCACTGCCATCCTTTAGATTTTTCCTTCAAGATTGACACATGTCACCACCTGAGCCCAGCTAAACACTGTCCCAGTATCCTCTAGCTTCTTTGATCATTGCACAAGATTCTAAAATTTAAACTTCCCTGTTGCCAACATCTGTTCATTCTTTCAGCTAACCACCTTCAAGTTACCTTTATACTCACAATCACTTTACAGGAACTGAAAGTTATATGTAAAAGGTGGATCTGAATAAAGCAGCCTGCATTGTTTAAAATCAATGCAGTTCTGTACAAACAATACACACTTTATTTTCTAGTAAAAATGTTAGGATGCTGTGTGAATTTTATGAACATTTATGGTATTTTGAAAGACATCTAGAAATCATTTGCAAAGCTGTGATGTCAAACTTAACTTTTGCATTCTTATTATCCCTTTAAACCTGTTGTAAACATTTGGCTGAAGTAATTTAGTTCATTTATGTGTGATACAGGGATGGAGAAAGTATTATTAGATATCATGTCTCACCATCCCCATAGTTACAAATGTTTTTTTTTTCAGATGGCAAACAATGAACTTTCAAATGGAAGTCTATTTATTCACAGGAAGAGAGCCAAGCACACATTGTAATTAGTACACAGGAAAAAAAACAGTAAATACACCCTACCCCTGAAATGTATGCGGTCAGTATATACAGTATGTAACTTAATTGGATCTATAGGAGGTAGCTCTCTAACAGCATCTGTTGATTGACAACTTTCCTTAAAGGCCTAATATTCATGCCACAGTCTCTTGTCCCTTTTGAACAGTGGCTTCATACAATAGTTATAGGATAATATACAATTTAATTTAATACATAAATATGTCAAATAGAATAAAATGACATAAAATTATATTTTGGTGTCACCCTTACAATCTATGCCAATCAGTCCCACATATGCAGATCTCAACTGAACTGTTTTAAGTACTGTGTTGTGTTAAATGTTATTTTCAGGTTCTGGCTGCAAATAAAGTAAGTTGTTTTGCTATGGGGATCCCAATGGCTCATTTGTTTGGTATAGACTATTGTATATAGACTATTGTATTTTACCCTACTTTAAATTGTTTGTATAGGATTTTATTGGTGATGTGTGTTTGAACCTTGTGCTTTGATATGACCTATAGGCTAATCAATAAAGCTATGTATCTATCTGAGAATAGTGGCTTTATAGTTCTTGCAGGCATCACCAGTATTCTAGGAATTGCCTTATCTGATATTCTTCCCCTTGTGTTTGTGATGTGTGAGAGATAGGGCTTTGCACTCTGCGTTATTCTGACAATTGCTGTGTAAAATTAATTTCTAAAAAAAAGCAAACTAATTGCTTCTGTGCAACCTCTGTTTGTATAGCATGTGAAACACATAGCTAGATGTATCAGCCCTTCTTTCCTTAAAAATAAACAAATGTCAAAGTTCTTATTTAGAAACCCCTTTTGATTTTAAATATTGAAATGCAAATATGCACTACTGGGGGAAAAGATAATTTTCAGAGCTGCCCAATTTTACATGGAAACAATAGCTTCCAGAGAGCTAAAAGGCATTGTTCCCATCAGATCACCAAATAGTAAGTGGCCTGCTAAAAATAGGAGTGAATTCAGCATCTCAACTGATGTTAACAATTACAAAAAAAACCACTTTTAAACAATCAAAACCTGCTACAGAGTTGGGGGAAAAAGTACTTTCAACAACCTTAAGAATGCAAGTTGAATATTTAATTTTCAACTTTTGAAATTCATCTGTTTTGCAAACAGTACACTCAAGAGGCAAAAAATCTAAAGTAACACATGCAGAATACAGGAATTAAAATTGTTATCTCACTTTTTTCCTATTCCTATAGAGAATAGACTGTTTTTGAATAATATTTTTAAAATTCAATTGTTACCCTGGAAATTCCATTTAAATCAAAACCTGAAGATTTAGAAAGCTCCTTTAATTTGTCATTTCTTTGACATACCTTCTGCTTCCTTTGCACCACAATTTTCCCAGTACTTTCCTGGGATAAGCTTCTTGGATAAACCAGACATAAAAAATAACCAGCTAAACTAATTCTACTTTACTATATGGCTAGAAATTTAGAAATTTAGAAGAACAGAGTTGGAAGGGACCTTGGAGGTCTTTTAGTCCAACCCCCTGCTTAGGCAGGAAACCCTACACCACTTCAG